>JAMALN010000143.1:0-56216 GCA_023630115.1 Cutaneotrichosporon sp. PK4640
GCGCGGCGCGGCTGCGTGGGCGGGGAGAGGATGAGGCGCGGCGGCGTGAGCCGCAGGCTCTGGATGAGCGCGAGCACGTTCTGTGCCGGCACGATGTCTGGCGTGGTTAGCGAGGGGCGCGGAGAAATGCGGAGCGCGGTGATGCGCCGGGGGAGGGCGCGGGCGGGGCTGCGCGCGCAGTGCCCGGCGTATGGAGTGGTGGACGGCGGGGACGGCGCCATGGGTGGTGGTGGTGAGATGGGGAGGGGTGGTGGGCGCGACGTACCGGACATGGTGGCGGGTGGGGTTATCAGCGTGCCTTGGCTGATGTTTGGCGGGTGGAGCCGGAGAGATAGCGGTTGGCTGTGGGGAAGAAGCAAGGAGAGAGAAGAGAGAAGAGGGAAGAAGAGGAAGTGAAAGGATCGTGAGGAGAGGCGACAGAGTGGGGACTGTCGACGAGGTGGTGGCGAGGGAGTGTGAGTGAGAGAGTGAGAGGAGAGAGGTGGAGTGGAGAGAGAAGGAACTGTGCGGCGATGTCGATTTCTTTGGGGATGCAGGAATGTCGGTAACACTACCGCCCGGAGACTAGCTCACGTGGCATTATGTAACACACTCCCTTTAGAGCGGGCGGTGACATACCGTGGGCCCCACCTCACCCCACCCGAACTACTGCTCCCACGTCAGCGTCTGCCCACCACGTCGCCTCGCCTCCTCGCTTCATCACATGCCTCCCACTCTCTGATGAATCCTATTCCTGTTCCGCGGCAATCGGTGCAGCGTTGGGGACCTCCTCGTGTGACATGCCACGCCTCGGTGGGCACGATCGGGGCCTGTGACGTCGGCGGAGCTAGCCGAGCGCCACCGCCACTGCTTATCCCACCCAATACATCGATACTAACTAGAGCTACCCCCCGATGCCGAACATGCGCGAGCGGCGGCGCGTGCCCGGCGGCGCGCGGACGTTGCTGCTCGTGTAGGCGATATAACCTGTGATCAGCGCTGTCACTCGGAAGAATTCACCTTAGAGGCCGACGTTGCAGCCGTCCGGGTTCTCCGCAGGAGCTGGAGATGCTGTCGGTCCCGTGGAGTCGGGGCTAGTGTCGGTGCCAGTAGCCGTGTACGCCGAATCAATCTGCTTGTGCTTCTGGGACTCTCTCGGCTCATGGCCGGCGTTGATACATCCGACAGGTTCGTTCCAGTTCCGCTCGAAGAAGCTGTTAAACCACTTCGTATTCTGGCAAAGGTACTGCTTGTGGTCGATGACAATCTGCTGCAGCGCCGCGTCATTGGCGTACCGTGCGAGAGCCTCGGCGACCCACTCCTCCTTTGAGGCAGGGATGTGTGCTTCGGGATTGAACGCCGTGCGAAGGCCAACTGCCCCTTCGTAGTAGGGCGGAAACCCCTCGACAAGATGATTGAGGCGGTGGTACTTTACGCCACCTTGAACCGCACTGGCCAGGTCCTCTCGACCCATCTTGAGAAGCTCTTGACGAAGCGCCTCCTCGTGAGAGCGGAGCGCATTGTCCCGGCTCCTTCGGATGTTGTGGCGCCACATGTCGAACTGTAGCCACTTGGGGGATATGAAGGCTTCGGCGAAAGGGAGAGTCGAAGCGCTGGTGGTCAACATCCCATCCCTGGGGAGCTCGTACTCACAACTCCCAGTCAATCACGCCCTCCAGGCTGCCGTCGTCTTTGAGTAAGAACTGGTACTGGTGGTCATCCCCATGGCGTAGGTAGGTGGGCTCCTCGACGTGCATCTCCGCGGCGGATTGCACGATCTCGCGCGCCTCGAGGTACATGATGTAGGCCCAAACCGGGTCGAACTGGCTGCGGATCGCGTTCCACCGCCAGTCCCACCACCGACGCTTCTCCCGGACGAGACGCATATTCTGCTCCAGCTGGGCAAGCTTGAGCTCCGCCGATGTACGATACAGACCAAGAGCATCTGCGGGATGCTCAGCCGAGTGGGGGGTATGAAGCGGCCCCACCACGACCTTGCCATTGTCGTCAAAAGTGGGGCTGCCGACTCCTGAGAACGAGATCGTGGACATCTGGCTCATGAGAAGGGCGATATCCTTCACGGTGCGCCCGAGCCTCTCGTCGGTGACATCATCATCCTCATCGGTGTCCTCGTCCTCGGCGTTACCGAGTCGGTTGACGAAGAAGAACGGCAGTCGGTGAACTTTTGTCAGGCAGGCATGAAGTTTACACTCACGGTCGTGCCCTTCGGGGACATGGATAGGAGGGACGAACGTCGGAGCAACCTCACGAAGGGCCTTGACAGTCGCAACCTCACTTGCAGTGAGCTTGAACGCCACAGTATCCTCGACATGTGAGTCTAAATTCTTCCGGAAGGTGACCAGCCAGTTGACCCCGTCGTCAAACCGCACCGGGACGTGCAGATGAAAGCAGCCATACTTCCAATTGTCCGAGTCACCCGGTTTCGGGAGGGCAGCGGTAAAGCCTATGCCAGGTCGCGCCGCTGCGAGTGCTTGCTTAACGTCCGTTTCGAACGCTGCTGGAAGCGACTCGATCTAGAGGCGTCAGGCTCACATCCACGATGGATACATACCTCCCGATCAAAGCGCGCTTCGAAAACCTCGCCACACCGTGAGTCCATCCTGTTCTCCTGCAAGGTCAACACACGGCGAGTTGGATTCCTACGGTACTGCTTGGACAGGCATGAGAACTGCTGCGGACGCCTAGCAGATGCCGCGGACAGAAGGACGAATAACACGCTCGGCAAGGATCGCAGTCAAGCGACACCTTGTTGGCGCAGCCTTGGAAGTCACAGACGCCGGCGGGCATGTCGAGGTGGATGAGTTTGGGAGAATGGTTGCACGACTAACAAGTGTTGGGTGGAGATGAGTCGTTACGTGCTGGATGGTGCCCCAAGTTGAAAGCACACGGGGTGCTTCTTTGGAGCGTCGTTTGGCTGCGCGATCGTGCTTGTCGGGCCAATCGGAACATGCTTCAGCCGCATCCCGTAGCCGCTGGCAGCCGTAATCTGCTCCCATCGACTGAGTCAAACACCCCAAAATGGTGAGAACTGTAGCGGAAGAGTGTTTGTCGGCAAGTGTGTTTATCGGCAAGTCTGTTTGTCGGCAAGGTCCGGATCTCCAGACACGGCAATCTGATTACTCACGGAGGTGGCCAACCCCGAGTGCGGGGTGGGACCTCTGCATTCCTTACCTCGGTGTTGGTGCGACCCAAAGAAGTTTATCGCTGCGACTGTCGTGTAGAGTCTTCAATTGGCATGCAGTACGGTAGGACAACCCCTGCGCTAGACGACTTCGCCAAGTCTTCCCACACTTTTAAGGCTAGGGTAGAGGAGAGCCGACTATGCAATGTGCCTCGTCTGAAATCAGTGCGAGATCGCCGGCGCTTGTAGAGTTGGTGGACGTCGGCATCTCTCCGAACCGGTGCAGCCGTGATCGTGGGGTTGAGGGCCGCCATGGCCACCGTCTGCGTCGGCGCGTCGGTGGGCGCCCGGTAGAAGTTGCGCCTGCTCGGGGTTGGCCATTGTCCATCCTGGATCACCAACGCTGTGCTGGACTCTGACCAAGTCTGCGTCGGCCTTGACATTCTAGCATATATTAGATCCGACGATATTAGATCCGACGGGGGATCTTCCCACCCGGTTGGTTTTCCATGCAAGGTAACCCCACCAACCGAACTGAACGGCTGCTGTGTCTTTCGAAGTCAGGCGGTTGGACTTCGCTACTTGAGTTCCGCGCGATCAGCTGAAGTTACACTGCAGGTGGCCACAATCAAGGTGGGATCTCTCAGAATACGGAGCGAACTCGTTAGGGCACTGAATGCATCTTGCTCGAGTCGTTCGCGGCCAGGGGGTGCGGGGGAGCCGGGGGTCCGAACGAGTGACAAGGCCGAAGAACGAGTACAAGTACCCGGCCGTGGAGTGCAAAGTTCAGCATCATCCACGAAGCCAGAATCCCCAGCGAAGAACCTCACCCACCATTAAGAAATCTCGTCCACAAAGTATGTTCCCTTTTCGGTTCCAGACCTGCAATCTGACACTCAGATGACGAAGTACAAGAACTCTGAGACCAAGGCCGAGCGGGACGAGCAGCGACAGAAAGAGGGGGAGAAGACGACCGACATGCAGTGCGTTAGTTTGGGCTTTGTCAGCTGACCGCGTCAGGCGCAAGTGCGCCACCTGCGGGAAGAAGGGTGCGACCAAGGCGAAGGACGGCACGTATGTTTGCAAGAAGAAGTGGGCTTGTGAGTTTACAAGCGGACCCAAAGACTTCCACTAATTTCAGGCAAGCCGCAGACCGGCCAGGAGTACCAGGAGCAGCAGGACTACGACGAGTATGAGCACAACCAGGCGCAGGAGTACGAGGAGTACTATGGAGACGAGTGATGGGAAACTCCGAGATGCTCCTCGCCCGACCCGCTCTACGGTAGTCCTGTAGGGCTGCCCTTTCGAACTCGACCTCCCCTTCTTCCACACAGCCGCGGCATCACACCCATTCGAACTCCTCTTCTCGCAGCCCGGCCTCCTAGTATCCGTTTATTTGTCGCAAGAAGCGCCGTTGTAGACCACAACGATGAATAAGTGCCTACTCATACTCGACGCAACATGAGCTGGACTTCTGCTCATGTACACCATCGACTGCCCGTCCTTGATACTTTCCTATTGCATTACATGTGAAGCCTCAACCCCAATGGCGATGGATAGAGCAGGCGAACGGCACTGGTCGGCGAAGCTAGCCGAGCGCCAGCGCCACCTCCTGCCATGTCACTAACCGCATACATCGCTTCCTACTAGATGCTATCCCCCGATCCCGAACATGCGCGAGCGGCGGCGCGTGCCCGGCGGCGCGCGGACGCGGGGCACGCGCCACCCGTGGTCCGAGACGACGGCGGTGGCCGCGGGCGCCTTGGGCGGCGGGTTGAGCGCGTGCGTGCTCGGCACGCGCTGCCTGAGCTCGGAGGCGGAGGCGCCCGGGGTCTGGTTGAGCTCGGAGGCGGAGCCGGAGGGAGAGGGCTTGTCCTCCGGCTTGGGCTCGGCCTCCGCAGCGCCGTCCTTGACCCCGTTGGCCTCGGCGCCGTCCTTGTCCGCCGAGGGGGTCCGCACGGGACCCAGCACCACCGCCGTCGCCTGCTGCACCGGCACGATCTCGGCCCTGTGGATGCTGTGGCTGCTCTCGTGCGAGATATGCTCCGCCATGGCACGGGCGACGTGCCCCTCCTCCGCCTCAACGAGGGTCACGGGCTTGCGCCGGATCTTCTTCTCCCCGTTGCCGCTGCCGTTGCCGTTCCCATGACCGTTGCTGTGGCCGTTACCGTTACCATTAATCACGCCCGTCCCGCCCGCCACGCCCTCAGCCGGCGCCTTCCCGACCGCCGCCGCGATCGCCCGCTCAATCTCCCCGTCCCACTCGAGCACGGGCGGAATCGCCGCGCTCAGGCGCCACTGCCGGCTCCCGCCGCGCGGCGGGGGCGTCGCGGGCGTCGCGGGCGGCGTGCCCGGCTCCTTGCGCTCGGGGGTCGACGCGCCGCTCTTGAGCTCCTCCAGGTCCAGGGTCGACAGGCGGTGCTCGACCTCGAGCACCGTCGCGAGCTGGGACGCGTGCCGCGCCCGCCCGTTGCCGGGAGTCGGGGACATGGGGGTGGCGGGCGGCGTCGGGGGCTCCGGGAGCGCGGCGTAGATGCGCGGGAAGGCAAAGTCGCGCTCGATGGGCGGCATGGGCGTCGCGGGCGGGGTGGCGGGCTCGGCGCGCGACGGGGCGGGCGTGCCCGACGCCGAGGTGGCGGTGGAGGTGTTGGCGGACGGGTTCGAGTCGTCGTCGAAGATGGCCTGCGAGAGGGCGAGGGCGTGGTCCATCTCCAGGAGGTCCATCTCCAGCACGGGCGCGAGCTGGTCCACGACGCGCTGGCGCGTCTCGGGCACCAGCGGGGTCGCAGGGGGCGTGGCGGGCTCCGGGCGCTCGGGGGTGGCGCTGCCGTGCTCGGCCACGGGCTCGGCGGCCGGCTTGCCCTCGTCCTTCTCGGGCCCCGTCTCAGCGAGGATCTCCGCGAGGTCCATCAGCCCCCGCTGGCTGATGGGCGAGGGGGGCTCGCTCTCCTCCCGCAGCGCGGGGAGTGCCTTGGCGGCCTCCTTGAGCGTCGTGAGCTCCTTCTTCTTCTTCTTCTTCGGGGGCGCGAGCAGCTCGGGCTCGGGCTCGGGCTCGAGGCGCGCCGGCGGCTCCGCGTACGCCGGGTGCCCGGCGTACTTGCTCGAGCTGGGGTCCTGGACGAACGGGTCGATGTTGTGCGGGTGGTGCGTGTGCTCGTGCCACAGGCGGCCGAAGAAGGAGCGGCGCTTGTCCTTGTCTGCGGTTAGCTGAGCACTGTGTCTCGGCCGCCTGGATGCCCGGAGCCCGGCTCTCGACCTGCGGCGCCACCCACCTCCCGCCGTGTGCGACTTGGCCCGCAGGCTCTCCTTGCGCTCGCGGTCGCGCTCCCGCTCGCGCTCCTTGGCCAGCACTGCCGTCAGCGCCATCACCGCCGTACCCACTCGGCACGATGCCCTCGCTCGCGGCGCGGCGCGGCCGCTCGGCCGGGTCGACACCCTTCCCCTTCCGGTCTTTCTTGGGTATGAGTCCGAAGAGCATGGTTGTGGAGAGATGAAGAGAGACGTGGACGTAGTTGTGCGATACAGCTGGGTCTTGCGGCCGCGTGGGCCGCGTCAGTGCGCGGGGTCGTGCTCATTGTGCTTGGGCTGGAGGAGTTGTCGTCGCATTGGAGAAGCTAGATGTGAGTCGCCGGCTGGTGCCATCTTCTGGGCGATGGCGGGATCTGCCGATGGACGATGGATGGGATAAGCACGGCGATAACGATCGTCTGCGCCGACGGGTGTGATGGGAAGAGTGGCCGGGGCTGACAGTGGACTCCGAGTGCATTCCGGCGCCGCATGGCCCGCACGGGCGCCTCGGGCATCAACTTGCGTCCACAAGATGGGACGTGCGCGCAGAGCACGATCCAAAGTCCAAAGGACGGGGAGAAGCACGTGTGATTTCTGAGCCCCTGGGCTGTGATGCGAGCTTTTCTGCTCTGCGCTCCAGCCAGAACAAGACTACATCCAAGTCTATGGCGGAAGCGCCTCCTCGCTCGCGCGCCGCTTCTCGCGCACCTCCGGCAGCAGGGGCCGCTTCGCCTGCCCGGGGGAGTGCGCGGCCTCCGTGTCCACCTCGCGTTGCTGCCGTCAGCACCGCTAGAACTAGACTCACCCTCTCGACGCGCCAGTCGCGCGCGAGGCTCACGCCGTAGCCGAGGACGCAGAAGGCGAGGAAGCCGAAGAGCTCGAGCGGGGGCGCGTAGCCCAGCGCGGGGAGGGAGAGGAGGAGGAGCTGGGCGACAACGATGGCGAGGGAGAAGAGCTGGGTGGTGCGCATTGAGCGAGCGAGCAGGAGCAAGGACGGAGAGGGGGTGGGGTGGGCTAGAAGGTGAGAAGTGGTTGATGGGACGGGGCGGGAGCGAGAGTGGGTGCGGGAAGTGGGCAAAGACGAGGGCGAGGCGGACCAGAGTACCAGAGGGCGAGGCGGACAGAGGCGATGACGGGCGCGGCGACGGCGTGCAAGCACGATCTGAGCTTGAGATTGAGTGATGGATGTTTGTTGAGGCGCAGGGCAGGGTGGGGATCAGTGCGGGGTGGCGTCGGTGCGAGTGGAGCTGGAGAAATGTGGGGATGCGGGGTGGAGGTCCGATTGGCCGACCGCGCGACGTGGTCTTGGCGTCGGCACCGGGTGACGAGTGCTCGGTGGCCTCGGTGGGTAGACCGCAGTGAGAATGATGGTATGGCGGTGAGGAACAGATCAGCAGAGCGTTGCTGTGTTGGAGGTTGCTGCGTGCCGCGGCTCGCTGCCGTGTGCTGCGCACCTCCGAGCTGCGGTGATCGCCGCCGCCGGCTTTCGACGGAGCCACCTGGCTCGTCTTCTCATCCACCTTGACCTCCTTCAGCTGAAGAGCACAAGCAGCTCTGAGGACCAGCGCGATTGAGCGATGGATGGAGTATGATAAGATATCTGAGACAGGCAAGCCATCCGCTGCGCGGAGCAGGCACAGCACGGCACGTGCCGCAGATCTCTTGTCCAGGTCCGCTCCGCATCATGCTAACAGCTGGGTGGCTCCTGGGCCAGGCCACTGCGCGCCGTGGAATGCGCGGAATGCGGCGCACCTCCGACCCATGCCTTCGGGTGCGGGGGAGAGGAGGAGAGACTCGAGGAGGACGAAAGAGGCAAGCGGCAGAGTAAACAGACGCTGGTCGGGGGTTGAACCCGCGCAGAGCCGCCAGGGGCCGAAATTTGGGGGTGCGCCATGCGCCATGATTAGAACTCACTCAACGCTTGGCCCCTGACCGTGACCGTGCAGATGCACCCCAGTCTGACATGCAAAGCAGGCATGCTTGCAGTGTTTGCTGCAGAATGGCAGGCGGCTGACAGGCTCGCCAGCTGCTGCCCCACCCTCGTGGCGTATCTAACCCATTACACCTATAAAACTATAGCAAGGAGAACTAGTTGCCGCCGACGGCGAGCACGATGAGGCGGCCGACGCTGACGACGAGGTTGCCCACGCCCGAGAGGTTGCCCTCCTCGACGGTGCCCTGGCCGGCGACGACGTGGTCCGAGCCCGGGGCGATCGAGGCGGTGAGGTTGCCCGAGGACGAGGGGAGGGCGGAGGACGAGGCGTTGAGGGACATCGTGGCGTTGAGGGACATGGTCGAGTTGACGGCGATCGAGGTCGAGTTGAGCGCGGCGGACGTGAGGAGCGACGACGAGGGCGAGGGGCTGCTGCTCGGGCTGGAGCTCGAGGAGCTCGAGGTCGACGACTCCTCAGGCGTCGGGGTGGGCGTCGGCGTCGGAGTGGGCGTGGGCGTAGGAGTGGGCGTGGGCTCGGGGGGCGGCGTGTAGGTCGTCTTGGGCTTCTCCTCCTCCTGGGTGGTCTTGGGCTTCTCCTCGCCGCCGCCGCCGCCAAAGCTCCACTCGGCGTTGAACTGGCCCGTGCGCTCGTAGTCGGGGTCGAGCTGGGCCATGGCGCCGGGCGAGAGGTCGATCTGGCCGTTCGAGCAGGTCGCGCAAGCGTCCTGCACCTGCGCCGAGACCGACTTGCCGTTGTACGTGACCGTGATCCACTGGCCGCACTTGTCCTGGGAGAAGTCGCCCGACGTCGAGAGGGCGACGAGGGGGAACGACTCGTCGCTGGGGTCAGCGAGTGCTCACTGGCGGCGGCTGTGCTCTCCTCTCCCCTCTCCGTCCACCAGACTTCTGGCTCTCTTCATCTCCTCTATCTTGCACCTCCCTATGCAGCCTGCACTCACGAGTAGTAGTAGCCCTGGCAGGCGAGGTTGGGGTCCGAGTCGGTGCTGCGGAAGAACGTCACGCGGCCAAAGTTGCGCTTGGCAAGGTGCGAGTGGTCGCGCTTCTGGATGTGGGGCGCGGCGAGCGCCTGCAACGCCGCGACAAGGGCAACAAGGGGGGCGAGGAGCATGTTGCTGGCTGGGGTCAGTAACTCAGCTTGGAGGGATGGCTTGCGGCCGTCGAGACAGGCCGACAGGACGCTGCACGCCACGCCGATCACACCTACGCACAGACTGAGTCTAGGTCGGAGAGGAGGGAGGTAGGAGGAGGTCGGCGTCGGAGAGGAGGTCGGGGGAAAGGAGTGACCGTAAAGGAGAGTGAGCACGAGTGCTTGAGAGTAAAGAGAGTGTCTGTGTTGATGGATGAAGAGATGTCGAGTTGGCTGATGGGGGCGAAGAGGGCCGTGTTGTCCAGGAGGCCGTGAGCCCTCTCCCACCTTCCCTCTCCACCTTCCCTCTGTGTCTATTCAAAGAGGAGATGCCGCATCCATCAAGCAAAACGATACACTTGCGCCCCCTACGTGCCTGGGCCGGACCGCGACCGCGTGCGGCTAATCCCACCATTACAGAAACACTAATCCACCGCCTAATCCCAGGGCGGGCGGACGCGCCCGGTTCCAGGGACGCAGGGCCGTTCAGGGCGCGATGGGAGCTAAGTCTGCCGAGGCGCCCTGTTTAGAACCCCACGGCTCGGCGTCGCGCGCCTCGATGTCCTCCAACTCCTCAGGCCAACACCTCAGGCCATCAACACCTCCCTCAGCCTGCCGGTGGGGGGGTCGAGGGTGGGGCGGGGACCTGCTGAACGAGGGTGACGCCAAACAAGGCCAGAGCGTCAGATCAGCAGAGTCGCCAGGCCAGCTGGGCCTGAGGGCGTGGGGCAGGTCTACACACACAGCTCTGGTGATCGTCATGGGCCCCGTCCATTGAGCGAGTGGAGCAGGGGCGCAGCTCGGGCGCACAGGCCGCGCCCACCAAAATAGACCCCCCTCTTTTGCTGTTTCATCCCACACGCTTCCTCTTCCGGCGGCAAAGACTCTTGACGACGGTGGCATCACGTGTGCTTGGCACTCCCCTCTTGTGGACTGACATGCCGCCGAGACTTACGGGAACCTTGGAAGCCAGCGCGGCTTGGCACCGAGATATCTGTGATCCCGAGATGGCCAGTGTTCCCGGGATCGTCGGGATGGTGTTGCCGTGTGGACAGGGTGATTGGGCTGATCAGGCGACGGTGCGGCTTCCGACGCCCCAGACCATCTGGAGCTCCGACGACGGCGGCGGAGGAGCTGACACAAACTGACGCTGCGTCAGCTGGCTCGGGGTGCCCTCAGAGCGCTTCAGTGGTGACGAGGGCGGACTGGGCGGCGAGGTGGTCGGCCAGCGCGCCGCAGTGGGCCTCGGCGTCCTGACGCGAGGCGCAAGCTCCCACCTGACCATCGTGTAAGCTCAACACCACCTGCCTCGAAACCATGCTCGCCGACACGGTACGTTGCATTTCTCAGTATCCCGGCCGCCCTCCGCTAGTACCAGTGCTCATCCGATCTGTTTCGACCCCTCGTCACATTCACTCCCGACCCGTTGTCGTCCAGTCGACCCATCCTACTGCGACTCGTTGTCGGGCCAAGCGCCGATGCTGGTCGCATTCTGGTGGTGCTTAGGTCAGCTGGTTGGGGTGCACTCACGGCAGGCTCGGCGGTGGTCTTGGGGGCGGCCGAGGCGCCCTCGGTGGGCTTGGTGGCGGCGCTGGGCTCGGTGGCGGTCTGCCTCAGCTACAGGAGTTCGGGGTACGCTCACCTTGTGCTTGGCGGCGGCTTTGGCTGCGCCCGACTCGATCACGCTCCAGTAGCTGTCGTACTCGAGCTTGGCGGCGAGCGCGTTGGCGGTGGCGTTGCTGACCGCAATGGCCAGGTGGTTGATCGCGCGCGCCTGCGCCTGCGTGGCGGGGACGCTGGCCACGGCCCGGATCTTGGCGAGCTGGACCTCGAGCACGGCGACGAGCGCCTTGGCCGCGTTCATCCGGCTGGCGGAGTGGTGCAGGGTGCGCATGAACTGCTTGCCGAGCGGGTCGCCGCGGCGCTTGGAGGCCTCGGTGATGCGGGCTTGGATGCGCTCCGCGTCCAGCGCGTTCTGGAGCGCCGCCTTGGCGTCGGCGAGGGGCTGGTCGAACCCGGACATGGTGGAGCTGAGATGGTGGAGTGGGGAAAGAAGGCAGGCGTTGAGGAGGCTAAGAGGGGTGCTGCATGGCAAGAGGAGGGACGGGCGGGTGGCGCAGGGAGGTGTTCACATCTCGCACCCCCGAGTGTGCGGCACGAGGCTGAGCAGCCTCTCGTCGCCCTCGTTGCAGGGCCCTGCATCTTTCGTCCCCCACACCCTGCATTCTCGCCCGTGTACAAGTGCTCGCAGTTATCCAGCGCTAGGTAGCAGCAGAGCCGGACCGCTCGTTTCAGTAGCACCTGCCGTTAGTCCCAGACGCCGAAGCGACATACCGCTAGTAGTCGTCGTAGTAGCACTGGTGACACCGTCAGCTGGGCCGGGTTCTGCTCACCTTCTTAACAGGGCTCTGGGCGACAGGGCTCTGGGCGACGCGCGGCCATGTACTCTGGGTGCGAGTCTCGGCGAGTTCCAGCTCGCGGAGGAGCAGCTCCTGCTTTGCCACCTCGACCTTGGCGGCCGCGACAGCCACGACGAGCCTGCGCTCCTCTTCGACAGCTCGACGGTGCTCCTCCGAGAGCCTGTAGTACGTGTTGCGGGCGACTGCGACCTCTTTCTCCGCCTCTGCGACGGTCTCGGCGGACTTGCTGGCCTTGGTGGACATGGTGGAACTGGTGGAGGGGGTGAGAGAAGACGGTGGGTTTAAGAGGGGCTCGGCATGGCGACGAGGGAGGTTGTGGGATGATGTGGGCTGAGAGCGCGTTCTCATGACGCCACTGTGTTCCCCCACTCGAGCCAGGAGGGGAGGGTGTGTGGTGACACAGATCTCGTCTGTCGTGTCGGCAGGTCGGTCGGGCACACTTACATGGGCCGCACCGCCCGCCATCTGGACTGTGGCCGGCGAAGGCGGCTTCATTCGCACTGGGCGTTGAAGAACCCCCGCCACCTCGCTGGACCAACGCACTCGCCCGGATCGTTCGCGCCTCCTGCAGAGGCCGGGTCGTAAGAGGACAGGGGGTGAGTGGCGAGTGGTCTGTGGCTGCACGGAGGCGCCAGCCGGCTCCTCATAGCACGCCATGGTAGCACCCTACCCCACGCGATGCATGTCCGCCCGTCTACCAGTGTTTCCAGCCCCACAGCGCGAGGAGAACCACCCCAAGCACGACCACCAGCTGAAAGGTGAGCTCGCCGTCCTCCGGCTTCGACGTGTCCTTGGCGGGGGCGAGGACGGCGGCATTCTGGCGGGTCAGCGGCGGCTAGGGATGCACTCACGCTGGCCTCGGTAACCTGGGGGCGCCAGTTGGGCGGGGGTCCGTTCGCGAGCATGATCTCGACCATGGCCGACCGGTACTTGTCGCACTGGAGCTGGCACGCGGCCTCGACAAGCTTGGCCACGCCGAGGTCCGTGATCGCGTGGTGGACGGCCTGCACATCCGCGTCGGCCGGGAGCGCGGCGAGCTGGAGCTCGCAGATGCGCTTGCTCTGCTTGCCGATGTCGAGCAGGACGCCCGCGTGGATCATGCCGCGGTTGAACTTCTTGCCGGGCGGGTCGCCGCGGCGCTTGGAGACCTCGATGAGGTGGGCGTAGTGGCGCTCCTTGGCCACCAGCGTCTCGAGCTTGGCCTGGGCCTCGGCGAGCTCGTCCTGGGACATGGTAAGAGTGGTGGTGAGTGATAGGATGGGGAACAAAGGAGAGCGAGGGTGGGAAGCCATGGCAGTGTGTGCCGCCGAAGGTGGGGGTCCGAGCTCGTCGGCCTCGTGGGACGCCGCGACAACGCCTTTGGCACACGTGCATTCCCGCCGTCTACAAGCTTCCCGCCCAGCGTGCTCCCCATCCGAGGCATACCGCTCGTTGTAGTGGCTCCTGCTGTCAATCACAATTCCAACTGGCCGCCTTACCGCTGATGGGAAGATTAGTCCTCATCGTCGTACCAGTCGCGGTCGTCGTAGTAGTCGTAGTCGTCGTAGTCGTAGGGGTCCTCTGAGTAGAGGTCGCTGGCATCGAACGGGTACGTCCCCTCCTCATAGAGGTTCCCCGCACCGCGGCAGCGGAAACACCGGTCACCAGGGCCGAAAGTGTACACCTCGTACCCGTCGTCGTACCAATGGATGTGAATCTGGTCAGCTCGCTCGGGATGCACTCACCTTGTCCTTCTCCCGCGCGAAAGCCGTGCCGTACATGCCGTCGGCACGTGCCTGCGCCCTGGCGACGGCGAGCTCAGCGTCTTGGCGGTCGGCGCGGAGCCGCTGCTCCTCGGTACGGATCTTGTGCTCCTCGGTGCGGGCCATCCGCAGCGCGCAGCGGACGTCCTCGTGGGCGCGGACTGCGTTGTCCTCTTTCTCGAGGGCGGCGCCGAGCTCATCCTCGGGGCTCTTGCCGTGCTTGGGGTGGCCGGCTTGGTCGACGTGCGCCTGCTTCTTGGCAGCGTCGAGCGTGGCGGCTTGGCGGGCCGCACTGAGCTTGGCCTCCTCGGCGCGGAGCTTCTGCACCTTGGCGCTGATATTGTGCTTCTCGGCTTGGACGGCCTTGTGGCTGCGGACCGCGCCGAACTCTGCGGCGAGGGCGGCGCCAAGCTCGGGACGGTGGTAGTAGGTGAGGACGAGGGGCATGGCTGTGGGTGGGCGTCTGTCGTGGGCGGAGCCCCACGGGGTCTCCACCCGCCATTCCGGGACACGTGACCCCCCTAGAGGAGTGGACTACGCACTCACGTGACCCGCTCCGAGGGCTCACTCCGCACCACCGTATATAAACTCCGTACTCCGTAGTCTTGCTCCTTAACGTATGAATCACCCAGTCTCAAGAATCGCCCTCGCTCTCTACGCCTCAGTCCCTCAAGAGCCTCCTCTGCCGGTCTCAAGCATCCCTGCATCGGTGAGGGCCCCGTCTACGACAGCGTCAAGGGCTGGAGGTGCGGCTTAAGAGGGGTTCGGGTTGAGGGGCGCTGTGGGATGTGAGCTGGGAGTCGTTCTCTTGCCTCTGTGTCCCCCCACGCCGGATACGGCTGGTGTTGTGCCAGACTTCTCGTCTGTTCCGCAGGCTGACGGGCTTGGCCGGCGACGAGGGCCGATGTCGGATAATCTGGGATAGGAGTGATTCTCATGGCACAGCTGTGTCCCTCCCACTCGAGTCGGGCTAGACTTCTCGTCTGTCCCCCCTATAAGAGGCACTCGCCCATCGACGGGGCCCGATGTGCGAGAATGTGCGACAGGAGCGCTTCTCATGCCACTGTGTCCCCACTCGTGCAGAGGGAATCGAGCCAGAGTTCCCGAGCCGGTCCCTCCACACGATCCATCCCACTACCGATCATACGAGCCGCACCACGCCTCCTCCTCCCGCACCGGCACCTCGGCCTCCCCGTCGTTATCGGGCGTCTCGCCGCCGTATAGCGCGTGGTGTGCCCGGTCGGCGTGGCGCCCGGCGCGGGGCTCGGGGGTGCGCTCGGCGGCCGAGGCTGGCGCTGCGCGCTCGGCCTTGTGCGCCTCGTGGAGCGCTTCGCGGAAGAGGGCCTGCTTCTTCGCGACGTCGGCCTTGGCGGCTGCGAGGGCTTTGACGAGGGCGCGCTCCTTGGCGAGCGCGGCGTCGAGCTCGGCTTTGGCGGCTGTGGCGTGGGACATGGTGTGAGGTGACGAGGGAGGATGTTCGCGTGCCAGTGTGAGGGACGGCACATGGGTTCCCACGTCGACACTGCGCCCGATGTTTCCTGGCGATGTCGGCGCCCGTCGCCAGGTTGTGAGCGCCCCGTCTGTCTCGGCACAGCTCGAGTCGATCACCGCCGCGCTATCCAAGCTGTGTTAGCCCGTCCCGTATGCATGTGAGTCTTGAGAGTGGCGTGAGAACGGTAAGGGGTTGATCCACTCTTGGCAAGCGACATGGACAAAAGGAGGAGGGGAGCATGTTGGTGGGAGATGTGCAGGAAGAGAATTGGTAGGGCCACCCCTCTGTTTCTAATGAAGGTGCGTGGCGATGTATTGGGAACTGTAATCGGGTAAATCGCTTAATACGTGGAACACTGATTACCCACTGAGCACTATGACTGTGGCGCTCTAAAGTCATATCATCCGACGGCCCAGGACTGCCTCGTGCCGCCCACGTCGCCGGCGTGTCCGAGTCCACCGGTGAGCTATGTACGCCCTCGCGGGTATCAACGGCTCCGAGCGGAGTGGAACGGCTCCGATGATCGGGATTGCGGGATCCAGAAGCTTTGGGAAGACGAGAACACTGGCACATCTTCCCTCGCCTCGACAACACTGTCCCTCGCTTGTCCCTCGCTCACACAACTGACATGGGAACAACTCCCACCATACCTCCACTCGATTGGTCGCCACCCGGCCCAACCAGCACCTCTTCAACGCACCAGAATCTCTGGTCAGCAGCCTCCCGCCCATCCCACTTCATCCTCACCCCACTTCATCCTCACCCACTTCATCCTCACCAGCTCCACCATGTCCGGCGTCGCAGAGGAGGGCAAGTTCTACTCCTTCAACGAGAACAATCAGCTGCTCGACAAGCCCATCGAAGAGGCCTCGGCCTCATTCAAGGCCGCCCTCGCCAACACCCAAGCCAAGCACAAGGCGCACAGGGCCGCGGCGCTCATCACCAGGGCCGCGTGGGGCAAGGAGCAGGCCGAGAAGACGTACCCCGTGCCCGGTCAGGAGTTCCGCACGACCCCGCAGTACGAGGCCGCCATCGACGAGACCAACCTCGCCATGCTCACGGAGCATAGCCTCTACATGCAGTGCGTCGCCGCCGAGATGCAGCGCGACCAGGCGCGGCTGGTGCTCAACGCGCTCAAGTACCGCCGGGCGCAGTACAAGATGTCGGGCCTGGTCGAGTGCTGGGGCTGGGAGGGAGATGACGGCCTCCTCCGCATCGAGCACCCAAGCCTCATCAACAACCCGGAGGTGCAGGAAGGCCTGGCCGCGTACAACGACGAGCGCGTAAGTGTACATCGAGCTATGTGGCTGACCCAGTCCGCTGCCTACAAGACAGGCGCGTCCGCCACACACGGCCCCGCTAAGATCCCCGACGCCGCTGCTACGCCCAGCGCCGCCACCAAGCCCCACGCAGCCGCCAAGCCCCACGAGGGCAGCGCCCCGGGTTGCCGCCACTGCAGCTAAGTACGACGTGAGCCCCCTCCAATCAAGCTGACCCAGTTGTCACGGTCCTCTCCGACGCCAAGCCCAACACCTGTCGATAAACTGTTCACTCTCGCGCGATAGCAACCAGCGCTGCTCATAACTAGACTCGCCTCGTTGTAGTTCGTCCTCAGACATGTCATTCTGCATAACGGCTTGAACGGACGATGTGTGGTGGGTCTCGTATGATAGGTAGCGCAAGCAGATGGGTGGTGTGCAGGAGGGACCAGCGGCACACGATGGTCGAGAACTCTGGCTCGACTCCGTCCCCCTCCTCGCACGACGTTGCATGGGAACGGCTCCCACCATACCTTGTCAGCGGTGGCCGCCACTTCCCCTCGTGATCACTCACTCCTACTCTTTCTCCCATCAACGCGACACCCACTTTCTCCCGCCTCGCCACCATGTCCACCCAAATCCAGTCCATCGCGCAGGCGCAGGCGGCCCACGCTGCCGCGCTCGCCCAAGTGGAGACCCTCTTCGTCGCCCTCGAGCGCGCTGAGGACGAAGTCGCGAGCGCCCAGGCCGAAGTCGCGAAGACGGCGGCCCTCGTCGCCGAGCTGCAGTCCGCCAAGATCGCCGAGGAGGCTGCGCTCGGAGGGGCTGCTATCTGTGCCGTTCTGGCGGGCATGGCCTACTTCGTCTGCCGCGAGGAGGGCGTCTCCCCGAAGGTGCTTGCTCCTCTCGCCCTTCTGACGGTCGTTGCCTCCCGCCGGGCCATCAACACCAACAAGCTGAACGTCCTGACCGCCAAGCCCCACCCCATCTATCCGCCCCAGGACTTCGATTCCGACGACGAGGACGCGTGCGGCGACGGGTGCCTTTGCGAGAGCCAGGTCGCCCCCTACGACCCCTACAACCCCTACGACGACGACTACCGCAGCGTCGACGACTACCCGTTCTAGTTGGGAGTTGAGCCCACGAGCACACGGCTGGGGTGGGCAAGGGCGGGTATAACCAGCCGGTCACCTACCCCTAGACTACTGGTGAGGTGCAGGGATGTGTGTCAAGTAAGAGAGGGAGAAGTTGTACACAGCATAAGACGCAAGCGTACAAGCAGCAGTTCATCTAACACTTCGAGCACGGTGCGCACGAGGCCGTCATTCACAGTAACACAGCTCGGTATCTAGCGTCAGCACGTCCACTCCTGACTCACCATCCCAGTGGACCCAGGGAAAGTGGGGCGGCTCCTCCTCACCCCACGTCTGGTCGCGCCAGGCTTGCTCACCCACCTCAGCCCGATACTCGGCCATAGTGAGGACACGGATGCGCTTCGAGACGTCGCCGGCCCAGTCTTCAGGCTCGATGCCCTCCTCGGCGTAGTGCTCCGAGATCTTGCGAGCGAGGTCGGCAAGGACGGGCTGGTGCACGTCCTCATCGCGGCGCGGGCGTCCGTTCAGGTACTCGCTGTTAAAGGCCTGAAGCACGCGCAACATCTCCAACAGACGCCAGCGGAGGAGGTACCCCCACTCCTCACCCTGCTCGTAGGCTGTGAGGTCGAGGCCCGACCAGTGCAGGTTCAGGAGAGAGGGGTGGACGCCCTCGAGGCCAACGAGGGTGCACTCTGCCGCGGTGGTCGCGATCTCGTGGAGGATGCCGAAGAGGTATCCCCACGCCCATCCGCGTGCATCGAGCTGGGACACCGGCGCCGCCTTGGAGAGGGCGCGCCAGATGAACACGTTCCCGGTGGGCAGCAGGGCCACCTCGCGCGCCTGCATGCGCGAGAGCCCCTCCCATCCCGGATCGAAGAGGAAGAGGCGGACGTGGCGCTCGGCGTAGCACCCCAACACGCCCGTGACCTCTCGCGCGTCGGGCGCCTCGTCGTGCCGGTACACGTCGACGTACGTGTCGGCGGTGGGGTGCGGGACCGAGGGTCCGCCACGGACGTTGCGCCGCACGATTTGGAGGTTCGGCATGAAGGGGATGGCGCAGCGCACGCCGACGCGGAACTCGAGGATGCGAGTGTGCGCCCACCCGTCGTGCTCGGGGATATCGGTGCCGTCATTGTACGCGAGGTCGAGGAGCTCGTCGCCGGCGGCGGAGAGAATGCGCAGCGTCGGGACGTGGATGATGCTGGGAGGGTGTGGGGCTTCGGGGCCTTTGGTGATGATCACATGCTCCCAGAGCTGCGGGTCGGCGGGAGAGTTTGCAGCGCACATGTTGAGCAGTGAGGAGCTGTTCTGAGTAGTGGAGGGTGGGCGATGAGGGAGAATACAATTGTCAAGGTGTCAGCGAGGAAGGGTGGAAGTTTGGATGGGCAGCCATTTTTGCCAAGGGATGCGGGGTTTTGAAGGAAGTTTGGAGAAAACTTAGTGGCATGCATGGCCTACGTCTTGGCAGTGAGCATGACCGAGTCCGAGTGTACGAGTGTGATGTTGAACGAGTGAAGTGAGCGAGTGAGCGAGTGGAAGAGAGTGAGAGTGGTGGTCCGAGTGACCGAGTGTTGAGCCATCACTCTGCTCGGTCCGAATCCGAGTGCGCCCAGGGTTCAAGGGCCGAATCTGAGTGGCCGAGTCGCTGCCCCACTCCACTCTGGCAAGGGAATAGGCTTGGGCATTAGGAAAAGCCGAGCTAACCCTAATCCTTGCTGATTTAAGAGTGGGGCAGTGTCGAGTCAAGCCAGACCGAGTGAAGCAACTGAGCGTGACTCAAACCGAGTCCCGAGTCCGAGTGGACGCGCTCGGTGAATCGGCTCTGAGTCCCTTGCTCACCTCGAGCCACTCAGGCCACTCGGCCACTCAGGCCACTCGGCCACTCAGGCCACTCGGCCACTCAGGCCACTCGGCCACTCAGGCCACTCGGCCACTCAGGCCACTCAGCACTCAGCGACCGAGTCGACCTGACTCCGCCCCACTCCCACGAGTCACCTTGCGACCCTCGTACGAAGCGACCTCTGGTCGCAACTCGACCCAACATGTGCGACAACTCGACCAATCTCAGAGCAGTACGAAACAAGGCTCTCGCGACTCGCCTACTCTCTAGGAGCACGCACACGCTTCAGCGACCCGAAACTAAAATGTCAACCTCGCCGTGCGACGGCTCGCCCGTACGACGGCTCGCCTGTACGACAGTGCGAGGTCGCACGTACCACAGGTCGCCGCTCGACATGCTCGACTTGGCTCGCCGGCCATGCATAGGTCGCTCTCTGGTTCTGGGGGATGGGCTGCAGTGCATTTCACAAGGCATATGCATAGACGCGCACGCAAGCATGTGCTTCGAAGTACGGCGAGCTGCGAGCTGCGAGCTGCGACCTCGTAGTGCGTGCGACCTCGTAGCGCGAGCGACCTCGTAGCGCGTGCGAGCGGCCTCGTAGCGCGTGCGAGCGACCTCGTAGCGGAGCGACTTCGTAGTGCGCGCGACCTCGTAGTGCGAGCGACTTCGTAGTGCCTCGCAGGGTCGCTCGTACGCAGGGTCTCGCACGTACTACGACGCTCGCACGCAGAGTCTCGCACGTACTACGAAGCACGTACGAAGGTCGCGGCGAGCGACCATCGCAGACGCGCCAGCTCGACCTTATGACCGCGTCAGTATCCCGCCCTCTGTAACTCTGCGACTCGTGCAAGAACGCAACTCGACGGTCGCAACTCGACTTTGGCGAGTGGTGAGCTCGCCCAAATCGGGTCGCCGACAGGTCGATCAGGCACTTCGGACCGAGCTCGAATTCGAAGCTGAATTCACCGACGATCCCTGCTTCGGTTTCTTCTGCGACTCGCACGCGCTGCGAGTGGTCGTCGACCTCGACGCTTCGTACTTGCTCACTTCGAAGCTGCATGAGTCGACCTCGCAGCTGCAGACGAGCACAGCTGCCCCACTCTGGTCAGGGTCGCCACTAAACTTTCATGACAGAACTCCGCTGAACGCCGCTGCTCGTCACCAACCAACCACCCGCTGCTATTGTCTCAAACGCGACTGCTCTTGCTCACCATCACCACTCTCACCCTGACACCCTAAAAACCAGCCATGGATGTGCAACCCGACTTGGCGGCAGACTGCCAACCCACGCCCACGCAAGATCAAGACCTCACCATCCGTGCCCTCCCCCCCATGCACGCCCAGCCCTCTATGCATGCCCCGCCCACCACGCAACCCCGGCCCGCCCTCGACGCCAACATGTTCCCGCACATCATGGAGATCATCGTTGATTTCCTCGACGGCGCCACGCTCCTCACCATGCGCATGGTCAGCCGCACCATGCATGAGCGCGCCGACACCCGGCTCTGGGAGCACGTCGTCCTCAAGGAGGGGCCGGTGGTCGTGCGCCCACCGTTCTCCCTGCGCCTTCCGCCACTGGACTCGGGGGACTTGTTGGACTGGTTGGCTGAGCCTGAGCACGGGCCGGTACACACTCTCCGCCTCGCCTCCGGGCTCGGCGTCAACCTCCCCCTCGACCTCATCTTCAACGAGACGGAAGGCTACATCCCCGCCCACCCTGGATGGGCCGCCACCCGGCTGCTCGAGTACCAGGTCGCAGTCCTTTGCCCCCTCCCGGTGATGTCCCGGTTGGAGATCGTGCGCCGCCTCAACACGTTCGACTGGGACGGGATCCTCACCGTCCCCCCTTGGACCCCCGAACACCCGCCCGCACCAACGTATGTCGACGTGCTCCGGCTTGACGATAAACGACCCTCAGCCCCGCCGTACGAACACATCCACCAGGCCTCAGGTACCACCAAGAAGCACGTCCTCATGTTCCTCTTCGATCCAACGTGGCCGTGGCTCGTGGACATTGAGCAAGGCGAGTCCGGCAAATGGGTCGATCATAACGTGTGGGTTTGGCGCCCTCACCGCGACCCATGCGCATACCGCAAAGAGATGCCCCCTGACCCCGACGCCGAGTACTCCGGGATGTACAAGGGCTGGCCGTGGCCCTACCTCTCCTGGACGCTGCGGAACGTGGTGAACATGCCCTTCCCAAACCCTTGGTACTGGACACTGCGGCATACCTTTGTCGGTCTCGAGAGCGTCCCGCCCGAGCTCTTCGGCATCGAGTTCAGCACCGACGACCTGATCGCCCACGATCGCGGCGTAGAGGCGTGGGGACCAGTCCTCCGCAGGCGCGTTCTGGAAATGATACGCGCTGTGGATGAGGAGGAGCGCCGCATGCGGAGCAACCACGCCTGGGACTCCGAGAGCGAGGAGCAGCCCACAGTCGCGCACCTCACCACGGTCTTGCGTGACCACTATGCGGACCTCGGGATCGACCCCGAGAACGACCCCCACGACATCTCCAAGCGCATTCGTGTTCTCACAATGGACGAGTACAGGGCCGAGGTTGGCGATGAGGTCTGGAGGGCGGAGACGTGGGGCGAGGACATCCCCGAGCCCATGTACATTCCCTGGCAAGACGACAATTGGTGAGGTTACCACGGAGAAGCTGAGCTGACGGCAGACGTCCGAAGTGCGGGAAGGCGGGGATGGTATACTGTGGAGGTGTGCGGAAGTCCAGAACGCGCGTGGAGTCGAGGCGTTGGTCAGAGGTCACCGCGGTTCCTGCCCGGTTGTGGAGGCCTGAGAGGCAGGAAGGTGCGGCGCGCCAACGCGAGCTGGATTGTGGGTACATCGTCCTCACCTTCTGACCCGTCGTGTCAGGGCGCACTGGCGACGACGGGGCCGACGGGGCGACGGGGAACAGAGATGTTGCTCTTCCTGCCCCACTCTCACTCTGGGCCGTGCCCCATTAGAAGTATGCCAAGGGTTTCTTAATAGAAGTTGCAACGTACAGTACTATGTATTGTACTATTGTCGCAATAACGTTTGAATGGACTGCCCCACTCTGAGCTGAGACACATGTGGAGATGACTGCCGCGAAGCCCGCGGCTCACCCCCATGGACGACACCGCCTTGCGCCAGTTGTGCAGCACCAGATCTCGTACATACATATACTACAACTCCCTATCCACCTCCATTCACAAACTCCTCGAAAGCCGGAGACCGCAACCTCGACATGAATCGGTGCATCCCTGACAGGAGAAGACGTGGTGACTCAAGGTTGGAGAAGACTGACAGTGGTGGAGGAACATCCTCGCTCCACGTCTCGGTGCGCCACACGTTGTCTCCCACCTCGGCGCGGTACTCCGCCATAGTGAGGACTCGAACGCGTTCAGAGACATCGCCGGGCTCACTGCTGGGATCAACACCGATCTGCTCATAGTGCTCTCGCCTGCGCCGGGTGAGCGCTATGATGAAGGGATGGTCGTCGACCTCCCACCCGCTGTCATCGGTCGCATGACGCTGGCCCCGGTCGCGGCCGTCACGTCTGACAAGGCGCAGTTTGAGGAGAGCGGGGCCGCGGGCGAGGTCGAGCACCGTGTCGAAGATGTGCGGGTACATCGCTGCGTCCAAGGTTGTGGAAGAGGCGCAAGAGGTGGTGGGAGGTGGTCGAGGCATGGTGGGTTTGTGAGTGGGTGACGGTGAAAGAGATGGTGAACAGGCGCATGCTGTTGTTTGTGGGCGTCGTTGGGTGGACATCGAAAGTGGAGGTCCGGAGGTCGGAGGTCCTTGGCCGCAATGTGGGCGCTGCCCCACTCTGTTTTTCACGGGATTACAAAGCTTATAAACATATAAACAGTAGCTTGTATCCAATTGTATGAGCGACCTAATACCGGTAATACACGGCAACCACGAATGGCCGCTCTCCCCGGCTCCCGGGTCCAGTCGGTGCCGATCGCCCTCACCTCACACACGTTCATGCTCACTCACAACTGCAACAACATCACCTCACACTAGCTTAACCCAGGCTCACCTCGTCGGAACCGTTCCGCCCTCACGGTATCTCGGCCGGCACGCGTCGCCGTCACGCCGTCGCGGCAAAACCACCGCCCACTCACATCCGCCAAGTCGGCAACCTTCGCTTCATTGCGAGCTCGACTCGAACCCCCCCGCCACCTCGTCATCCACCCTCATTCCGCGTGGAAGCACGACTGATATAACCCGCCTCGGGCCCTCTACATCCACATCACCACAACCATGGCCGACTACGACATCGCGATCATCGGGGCCGGCATCGTCGGCTCGTCCCTCGCGGCCCGCCTGGCGCCGCATGGCCGCGTTTTCCTTGTCGACCGCGACGTCCGCGGCTTGCCCGGGTCGACGGGTCACGCGCCCGGCTTCGTGGGGCAGCTGAACCAGCTCGCCCCGCTCACTGAGCTCGCAAAGCGCACCGTCGCGGCCTACCTCCAAATACCCGGGGGCTTTGACGTCGTCGGCGGGCTAGAGATCGCTACCTCTGCCGAGGAGCTGGCGGCGCTGGAGCCGCGCGCCGAGCTCGCCCGCTCGCGGGGGCTGCGCGTCGAGACCGTCGATGGGGACAAGGCCAAGGCCCTCGCCCCCGCTTTCGTCGAGAAGGCCGTCGGCGCCCTCCACTTCCCCGATGACGGGACGGCCAACGCCCGTGTCCTCGCCCACGCGTACCAGGACGCCGCGGCGGCCGCCGGCGCGCGCCTCGTCGACGCCGATGTGTCGGCCATCGAGGGCGGGAAGATCACGACCTCGGCGGGCACCTTCACGGCGGCCAAGATCGCGGTGTGCACGGGTGTGTGGAGCGCGCAGCTCCTCCCCCTCCCCGCGGCCGTGAGCGTCGCGCACCCGTATGCGTACTCGGTCTCTCGGCCGGCGCGGGAGAAGAGCCCCTTCATCCGCTGGCCCGCCGCGCACGTGTACGCGCGCGACCACGGGGTCGCCGACGGCATCGGGAGCTACGACCACGACCCGGTGCACGTGAGCGCGCGGGCGATGGACGCGCACAACACCGCCACGGGGGCATGGGACCCGGCGTTCGACGACGTGATCGAGCGCGCGCTCGCCTTGCTGCCCGCCCAGACGGCGGCTAAGTTCGATGGACGGACGACGGCCGGCGAGGGCAAGGGCGACGAAGGTGGGAAGGCGGCGGACGCCGCGTACAAGGCTATGGTGGAGGGACGCGAGGGCGGGACACCGTACGCGTTCAACGGCTTGTTCCAGGTCACGCCGGACGGTATGCCGCTTGTCGGGCGCGTCAAGGAGGGGATATACGCTGCCGTCGGCGTCTGGGTCACGCAGGGAGCTGGCAGCGCGGGACTGCTCGCTGACATGATCCTCGAGGACCTCGGGAAAGGGGAGGCCAAGGATGCTGAGCTGCGCGCCGCGCTTGACCCCCTCCGCTTCGCCGGCAAGGACGACGAGGTCGTCGAGACCGCGCTGGCCACCTACAACGACATCTACAACAAGGAGAAGTAGTTGGGCCGTACCCTCCCTGCACCAAGTTCACCAGCCAATGGCGTGCACCAGGACTGCAAAGCTGCAGGCCGTCCCTCCCATAGATGTTGAGCGATGCGAGCATGCACGATATCCGACGAGCGTGGTGCATGTCTCGATGGAGGAGGGTCTAGAAGGGCCGGCGTCGCTCGGCAGCTTGCATCCGATCATGTGCCGCAACGCCTCTGTTCAGCTGATGAGGGGCTTCGGCTCTCGAAATGTTCCTCCGCATTCCACACCTCTTCGGTTCACACACTCCACCTCAAATGACCCACATCCAAGCTCTCCGTGAGGCAGGCTACATGACCTCGGGCGACCGCGTCGTGGCCTACACCGACGGCTCGTGCCTGCACAACGGACGCGCGGGCGCGCGCGGCGGCATCGGCGTATCCTGGGGCAACGAGCGGGACGTCAGCGCGCCCCTCGAGGGCGCGGTGCAGACGAACCAGCGCGCCGAGCTGGAGGTGAGTGATATGTCTGAGGTGACTGACGCAGGCCGTGCTCCGCGCCGCGCACGACCGCCCCGACCATGTGGGGCTCGAGGTCCGCACGGACTCGCGGTACGTCATGAGCTGTACGTCTGGTGTGGGAGGGGCTGACGCAGGCCGCGACAATGTGGACAAGTGGCGCTCGAATGGCTGGGTGACTAGCCGCGGGACGGCGGTCGCGAACCGCGACCTCGTGGAGCGGCTTGCGGACCTCGACATTGAGCTGCGGCACGTGAAGGGGCACAGGAGCAGGGGGAACCGCGCGGCTGATGTGAGTTGTGCGTTGGGCGAGCTGACGGCAGGCTCTCGCACGTGCTGGGGCTGCAGGATCGGCCTATGCCAGGTCCGAGCGGGACGAACGGGACGACAGCAACGGGGAGCACGAGTACCAGAATGGCCCGTACCGGAATGGAGCTCCCGCACTCGACGAGGACTTCCAGAGCGAGAGGGAGTACCAGGACCGAGCTCCCGCCGGCGAGGAGGACTATCGCATCGAGGACGACCAGCTCCGCCCCGGCGACGGGTACGACTCGGACCACTACGTCAATGATGTCAATGGCAATGGGCACCAGGAGCCCCTCGATGAGGACGACTTCAGCAGCTTCGCCCAGCGCGGCACCGGTGGCCGGGACCCAGCCTCGGATCTCGAGGGGTCTGGCGGCGCCGCTAACCTGCGCAACCAGCGGGACTATGACGACGAGGGCTCCCAGGAGTCGGTGTTTGAAGCTCATATCGGCATCATGCAGGTCGTGAGCGACAACTCCGAGGACGATGGGTCCGTGAACAGACATCTCGGTGACGACGGCGATACATGGGATTCTGATGGCGCTACATCCAACGAGGCGTACATCGGTTTCTCAGCTGCCGAGAGGGACGACTCCGACGCCAATGAACCCGTTGACGGGTCGCTTAGCGACGAGGTCAAGACCGATAGCGACCAGCGTACCTCTGGCGGGTTCTCGTCGGGCGAGGAGAGCGATACCCCGGGGTCGGACGAGGCGTACGAGTCTCAGGACGAGTCCAACGCCGCGAGCTGCAGCGATGGCAAGAGCGTCGGAGGGGGTGATGAGGTGTACGAGGGGCACGGCGGGGACGCTGAAGAGGGCGCGCACGAAGGCACATACGAGGGGGACGGGTATGCCGAGGCGGACTACGACGATGGTGACGGATACCATGACAGCGACGCTGTCGGGGACATGGCAGGGTACGAGGACCACGATTCCGGGTATGCCAGTGGCGGCGGCTATGACGACGGTGGCTACGATGACGGCGGATACGACGACGGGGGCTACGACGACGGTGGGTATGACAGCGGCGGTGGGTATGACAGCGGCGGTGGCTATGACAGCGGTGGTGGTGGCGGCTACGACTCCTACGACGACGGGTGGTGAGGGGCGGCGAACGCCACATCGATCTTCGCACACACCGCACCCTCGCCCTCTCGCCCCCTTTGCCCCTCACGCCATCCGCCACCTTGTCTTTCACATGCTTCCACTTCACTCAACGTGTCTCTCGGCAACATTCCAGCCACCATGCCCCTCGACGTTGTCGCCTACCCCCATATCTTCGACTCCGTTGCGGCTCACTCCTCGCACAACACGCTCCTCAAGCTCCGCCTCC
This sequence comes from Cutaneotrichosporon sp. PK4640, assembly GCA_023630115.1. NCBI lineage: Eukaryota > Fungi > Basidiomycota > Tremellomycetes > Trichosporonales > Trichosporonaceae > Cutaneotrichosporon > Cutaneotrichosporon sp. PK4640. The sequence goes on from JAMALN010000143.1 coordinate 26,965, forward strand.
TCAGCCGCTGGGCCCGCAACACCATCGAGGCCCGCCTCTTCCAGCACGTCGAGGTCACGCACCACACGGCAGGCCTCGACAGCGAGGTCCTCCACCTCGAGAGCTGGGGCACCGCCTCCCGGTCATGCCCATCGACTCCGAGCCGCAGTGGACGATCACCCCTCCGGTCATTGTGAAGCCTGTCGCCGCCGACGTCGCCGCACGCGCCACCTGGGCCCGTGTCCTCAGGTACGCGGAGGTTGTCGAGTACCACACCCACTACCTGGACTTCCCGCCCCATCTGCACGACGACGCCAGCAAGATCACCCTCCCCTCGCTCCGCGTCGGCCCGAGGATTGGGGGCGCAGGGCACTCAACGCCACCTCGCCGCACATCCCAATCCACGTCAACTCCTCTCACTCTCACATCCACCACATCCACCATGTCCCTCGACGCCGCCTCCTATCCACACATCTTCCGTGCCGTCGTCGGGCACTCGGCACACAACACCCTCCTCGTCCTCCGCCTCCTCAATCGCTGGGCCCGCGACACGGTCGAGGCGCGCCTCTTTGCCCACGTCGAGGCGACCCATCGTAAGGACCCGACCGACTACGAGAGCGACCTTGTGCACCTGGAGATGCAGGAGCGCCGGCTTCCAGTGCTGCCCATCGACTTCGAGCCACAGTGGAAGATCTTCCCGCCCGCAGATGTCAAGCCCGATGCGGTCGACGTCGCCTCCCGCGCTACCTGGGCCCGCATCCTCCAACACACACGCGTCTTCGAACACCACGCCCACTGCATCGACTTCCCGCCACAGCTCCACAACGGCGAGATCACCCTCCCCGCCCTCGAGGTGGTGCGCGGCTTCCGCTCCCCCAGTATCCGCTACCTCCCCGCCCCGACGTACGTCGACGTCTGGCCGACGAGCATCGCCACCTCGCGCCTCGGACGCAACCCGGTCGCGTACTACCTAGTCCGCCGCCCTCCCCTGGCCACGGAGCGTCACGTCCTCGTCGTTCTGATGGACTTCCGCAAGCCCAAGACGCTCGTGCGCGGCGAGGGTGGCCGCCACCCCATCCTCAGCTTTGACGGGCCCGACTCCCTCGACCGCGAGCTTGTCATCGTCTTCCGCGCCCTCAACACCGACAAGGGGGCCGAGGTGCCCGACCCGACCGAGACGTTCCTCTACACGTTCTGCCTCGCTCTCGCAACCCTCGAGCACACCTACTACACGGTCGTCGGCCTCGAGACCGTGCCCCCGCGCTTCCTCGGCCTCGACCCAGAGACGGGGCGGGACGAGGTCGAGAGCCTCATGCCCGGCCTGTTCTTCGAGATGGTGCAGGACGTGTGGGAGGAGCCCTACTTCACCAACCCCGAACTCGACATCGCGAACATCCCGCACGAGGTCACGCCCGAGATCCTGGGCGACCGCGTCCGCCTCGTTTCACACGAGGAGTGGCGCAACGAGATCGGGGACACGACCTACGAGGAGCAGACCTTCGGCAACGGCATCAAGTGGCGCAACGTGATCATGGAGAAGGAGTGCTGCCCGTGGACCTAGAGGCGGTGATGGCGCTGGTGGTATGTGGAATGTGATACATCTCCCGCGATGATTAGTTTTCAATACAACAGCCCGAAGTTCACAAAGTGGGGCTGATGTACCTTGGAGTGGGGCAGGCGCCTCACCTGCCTGGGCAGCTGGGTACAAGCGTACAAGCTATTCCTATTTCGATCTCAACTAAACCTAATCGCAAGAAGTATTGGGAGTGGGGCAGGAGGAAAAGGCGTGGAGAAGGTCTGGCCAGTCTGGACGGCCTGGACGGGGATGTTGGTACGCATGGTGCGGCCACCAGCTCGATCGGTCTGCAACACCCACTTCCCACCGACAAGTCTGCAACCCCTCCGCTGCAACCCCTACAACCCCTCCGCTGCAACGCCCACCAATGGCTCATGCCTGTGCATGCGAGAGAGCACTCTCACACCTCGCGCCTCACCTCTTGTTCCCACTCGCCCCTCATCGCTCCCTCGGTCGACTCTCGGGTGACCATTGGTCTGGCGAAGGGCGACAGCGGGCGGCGCGTGCTCGACGATGGCCGGCCCCAAGCTCTCGGGGGCGAGGATCCAGAGTAGCGACCCGTCGCCTGCTGGCCTCCGACGAGAATATAAGCCGGGATGTTGTCGACTGACTCTTCACCTCACTCCCCTCCTAACACCCACCTTACCATACATCCTCACCCTCCCCAGTCCTCAGCACAATGGCCACCGCCTCCGACACCAAGCTCAACGCCCGCCTGGACATCCTCCGCGCCCAGGGCTTCAACATCACCGACGGCTTCCTCGTCGTCTACACCGCCGCCTCGTGCGACCCCAACGGCGACCCCAAGGCCGGCGCGGGCGTCGGCTTCGACTGGGGCTCGGGTCCTGGTCCGCGCGCTCTCCCTACCGAGGAGCCCTTCCCCGCTGAGGACGCCCTCCCCCGCGACAACGTCCGCGCGGAGCTCTTCGTACGTCCTCCCCCCAACCGCGCTGACGGCAGGCCGCGATCCGCGCGATCGAGCTCCATCCCGCCAAGGACATCGGCCTCCTGATCTACTCGAGCTCGGAGAACGCGGCCATGTGTGAGTCAACTCGGCGCCCCCTTCCTACATACCCCCACCCGCCACAGGCTAACCCCAGATGTCCGCCACTGCACCCTCTGGAAGTCGTACGGCTGGCGCCGCACGCCGACCAAGGGCGCTGTAGCGAACCTGGACCTTATGATCCGCCTCGACGCTGCGCTCCAGGCCACGGGACCCGTCCGTGTGGCGTACTACAAGCACAAGCTGCCCTGCAAGGTGAGCCCCGTCTGAGCCAGCTAACCGCAGGCTATGGCCAAGCGCGCCGCCGGCGCCGACTACAACCGCCTCAAGGGCAGCATCTAATCTGGCTATGCTGGTGGGGTCGCTCGCTCGTCAAAGGCACTCGAGGTCTGCATGGCAGACGCCCCACTGTCTGGGCGGCGTTCTGGATCTCTCCGGCGGCTGTGAAGCTGTTCACACCCGCTGGAGGCATCCGGCACTCCTCCCAGGAGATGGGAATCTGCCATGCAGATGGCGAGTTCTTTTCACGCTGCGGCCGGCCCTTCTGGCACAGCTGTAGTGACGAGTAGGGTGAGGCAAGGCTGGATCAGATGGTGTTTTTGGTTCTGTAGACCGTCCCACTGGGTTTTCTCCATGTGATGCAACGTTGGCCATCTGATAACTTGGGGGTACCCGCGTTCTCCCACGCCAGGCTGTGACACACTTGTGCTACACTTTGTGAGAAGCCGGGAACAGGAGAACACGGCCCGGCGGAGTGGGGCAGGCGTTGGTTTGCTAACCTCAGGTAAGTAGATCATTATGCCATATTCAAGTATTCAAATGCGAGATACATCGTTTGGTGTTGGAGTGGGGCAGGAAAGGGCGAATCCGACGATCCGACACACGACTGGCCTGATTGTGGTTTCAGAGCACCGTCAACAACGTTCTTGCCCAGGCGAGGAGCCGTTCAGCAAACATTGTGGCCACGATACCGCACACCGGAGGCTGTGCAAGGTTGCACGTCCTCGTCCCAGCCTCACCAGCTCCCAGGTCGACTCCCAGGTTCCCATTCACAGTCTTCTCGGTCGGGCCTTACGCACTGATGGCGTGGCTGGGTTGAAGAGTCCCACGTCGTTATCGCGTCGGGAAGCACACTTCCCATCAGCCTGGACATGTGAGCCGTCGGCGGCCATCACCAGCCGCTGCCACGATCTAAGCATATAAGCTGGCACCCGTGGTTACCCCACCTCATCCTCAGCCCTCCCGACCGCCACTGCATCCCAAGTCAGCCACGATGACCATCACTGCCGAGGACCCCCGTCTGGCCGACCTCCGCGCCAAGGGCTTCACCATCACCGACGACGGCGCGCTCCTCGTCTCGACCGGTGCCTCCTGCTTCCCCAACGGCGACCCACAGGCCGGTGCCGGCATCGCCTTCGACTGGGGCACGGCCGCCATGCCCACCGACGAGCCCTTCCCCGCCACGGACCCGGTCCCGCGCGACAACATCCGCGCCCAGCTCCTGGTGAGTGCCCCCGAGGTCGAGTTGACGCCAGGCCGCCATCCGCGCCATCGAGCTCCACCCCGCGCCGGGCGTGCCCATGCTCGTCCAGTCGGGCTCGAACATCGCCATGGAGTGTAGGTTCACGTGGCACTCATAGCTGACCCCAGGTGTGAGCCACTGCGCCGAGTGGCAGTCGTACGGCTGGCGCAAGCGCCCCACGGGCGGCGGCAAGATCACCCACCTTGACCTCGTGCAGCGTCTCCACGCCGCGCTGCAGGCTGCCGGGCCGGACAAGGTCACCATCACCTTCGTCAAGAGTGAGGAGAAGGTCAAGGTAGGCTGGGGGCCGGACGAGCTCACGGCAGACTGCGGCCAAGCGTGCGGCGGTGAGCGACCACAAGCGCATCATCAAGGCTGGCCCTTGACATCGTCCTGCAGTGATGGGTGTGTAGTTATGATGCACAATGCCTGGTTAGGTTGTGAATGGCGCTGTGACTTGGAAGTCTGAAGGGGGATTCACAGCGGGATTCAAATTCGGTTTTAAACAGGGCTAGGGGTCACAACTTCCTCCCCAAAATACCTCACCCTGTGGGCTGTTCATATTCACCCACTCCATTGCAGCGCAGTTTAATAGGGTTGTAGGACGCCGCTGTGAGATCCAGTCTTCAGCGTCCCTCCACAGCGTAGTTCTTGTTCGGCCAGCAGCTCTTTGCCCGCAATTTGCCCGAACCGGCATCTTGCCCGCCAGTTGCCCGATCACAAGCGGCTGTCGCCGGGTCACCAGCCCTACTGCCAAGTAACAACCTCGACTCAACATCCAACTTTCTTGCCATCTCTTCATCTCTCATTCCTCGGCTCTGAAACCATGGCCGTCCCCCCAGCCACTGCAGTCCCCGACGCCGTTCCCCCCGCCGCCCCCGCCGCCCCCGAGCCCGCCTCCTCAACAGCCTCCACCGCGCCCTCCGGCACGGCAACTCCAACCCCCCTCCCCTCCGGCGCGACGACGCCGGCCTGCGAGCCCGCCGACGTGGTCCTCTCCCGCGAGCCCGTCCGCCGCGTCGCGGCGGCGCTCACCGCCGCCGGCCTCGACGCCGCCTCCTTGATCCGCGTGCTCCCCGTGACGGGGAACACGGCAGCCACGGCCGCCGCCGCGCTCAACTGCTCGACGGGGGCGATCGCCAACTCGCTCATCTTCACCGGGGCGGACAAGAAGCCGCTGCTCGTCCTCACGAGCGGCGGGCATCGCGTGGACACGCGCGCGCTCGGCGAGCGGCTGGGCTGGAGCAAGAGCGCGATCAAGCGCGCCAAGCCCGAGCTCGTCAAGAGCGCGACGGGGTACAGCATCGGCGGCGTCGCGCCCGTGGGCCACCCCGAGCCGATTAGGACGATCGTCGACGAGGAGCTCAGGAACTACCCCGAGAGCTGGGCGGCCGCGGGGCATCACCAGGCCGTGTTCCCCATTGGGTTCGACAAGCTGGTGGAGATCACGGGCGGGGAGGTCATGAAGGTCGATTAGCGTGAGTTGATGCAGGGTACATACGACTTGGGTGGTGACACTTGTGTGGGCGCGGTCCGAGCGTGAAGGGGCCATGGCCTGGGCTCTGAGCCGGAGTACAAGCCCGCTGTGCAGGCGACAATGCCAGGGCGAGGTTACTCACAGGCACTCACCAGCGCCAACCAGCAGCGGGCTCTCTGTCCTGCGTGGCGTCGGCTCACACACACCTCCCTTCTGTGCCACAGCTGCTCCTGGCTCTCCTGTCGCCCGCACCCCCGGCAACCGCCCCCCTCAGTCGCCCCCTCAGTAGCCCCAGCCTGGAGCGGTCTCATGCCCGCCATCCACTCTCTCATCTTCTCACCTCGTCCACCATGTCGACTGAGAGCGAGAGCAGGCGCGATCGCCTCGACCGCCTCCGAGCTGGCGGCCACATAATCACCAGGGGTGAGAGCGTGCTAGTCTTCGTCGACGGAGCGTGTCCTGGCAATGGGCGCCCCGACGCCGTCGCGGGAATCGGCCTCTACTGGGGCATGGGGCCAGCAGTGGACAAGCTCCTTAACGCCGAGCCCATGCCGCCCTCGACCTACACGGCCACCAACTCACGCGCGGAGCTCTACGTGAGTCCACCACTGCACCGCTGACTCCAGGCCGCTCTACGTGCCATGGAGCTTCACCCCGAGCCCACTCTCGACCTCTGCATCGTCACTGACTCGTCGTACTTCGAGAAGTGTGAGTAGCCGGGCGGGGAGGGCTGACGCACAGGCCTCCAGTTTTTGCCCGCCTGGTCCGCCGCCGGCTGGGTCCGCAAGGACGGCACACCTTTTGCCAACGTTGACCTCCTCAAGCGCATTCTCGCCCAGCATCTCAAGCTCAACAAGTGTGTGGTTTACGTCGCGCGCTTTAATCGGACCGCCGATGGGATCAAGGCCGCTGACGTAAGTGTGTGTGGGGCCTGCTGACAGAAGAAACGTGCTCGGAAGGCGGCGGCCATAGGCAAGCCCACGGCGCCGGCGGCAGTTCACATGGGGAGTGTTCACTTTGAGGTAGAGTGAGGGATCTGGTATGTCGTGTCTCAAGCCTAAGGGCGGGCGAGGTGGGCTGGGACGGAGACCCGCTCATGGGGAGCGCTATGACCTTGCCATGGATGTGCCGAGTCTGAGCGACGCCAGGGCGAGTACAGTACTCACGGACCGTGGACAGCATGGACAGGTACTCACGCTGAATGACAACCACTGATCGGCAGCGGCTAATCCTGCCGTGGCGGCGCCACCCACACAACTTCCTGGCACACACACATCTCCACCCTCATTGTGCTCTCCGGAGGTCAGCAGCACAGGCCACAACCTTTGGTGATCGGAAGGACCTTGCGAAGCCGCCAGCCTTCTCCTGCTCGCTGCTCGCAAGCCTCGGCAGCTGTGCGCCCCGACGCTCTGACCCGTGGCGCAGGCACAGAAGCCGAGCGGTGGCTAACCACCGACGTCCCTGCGCCCACCCCGATCCCCCGCACCTCCGACACACTCGGCAGATCGGTACTCGGACCCCCGGCCGTTGTGTGTCGCCACTCGCACCATCATGTTGTGTTCACCTCACCACCATGCTCAAGCGCAAGCGCACCACGACCCGCATGTGGCGCCGCTTCCTCGCCTGGATGCGCTGGATGTGCGCCGACGAGCCCGCCCCGTCCCAGCCTCCGCGTGAGTCGCCGCCCTTGCTGCTGACCCCAGCCGCCCCACCCACCGAGGCGCCAGAGTACCTACCGCCCATACCGGTCACGTTCGTCGTCGAGCCTATCGCGACGCGCGACGAGCTCGCAGCGTACGCGAAGGAGGATCGGCAGCGCGAGCAGAGGGAGGAGGAGTTCGAGGCTCCGGTCCGCCCGTCCGAGTCTTGCGCCCGCCTGTCCGAGTCGTGCCCGCGCCCGTCCGAGTCAAAGGAGGGTAGTGTTCGCGGACCGCGGCCGCCGCCCAGAAACAAGTCGTCCCGCGCGCTACGTGTACCGCAGTAGGGCGCCCAGAACGTCGGGTCCAGGGAGAGCTGTGTGAGCTGGGCCAATCGGGGGAAACGGGCACGGCTGTGCACCCGCCGTCGGCGCCGCGACGGCCTGTGCGAGCAGGGAGGCTATGGCGAGGGTGGCCAAAGGCGGGGTAGGGCTGTTGGTAATAGTGCATCGAGTTATTGTAGTTACGGGCGTCTCATGCGGGCAGTAAGGTCGTCCATGTCATAATAGTCTGCTCTCTGCTGGGCGAGAGTCTGTTTGTCAGGCGGGTACAAATCCGATAGACCCACCTTGGCCATTGTGCCGCCAGCCACCACCTCGCCCATGAGCTGGTCCAAGCGCTTCTGGAGGCCCAGGTTCGGCCGCTCCTTGCGAGCTTGCGCCAGCCCATACACCTCCAGCTGTGGAGGTTGGTGACACCCGCCGTGAGCCTGTTCGCGTGCGTACGCACAGAGCGCGCCGTCCTGTGAGTCGGTGCGGATCTCCAGCTTCATGTTGCGCGAGTGCTTGACCGCACGGATGACAACCTGGCGTGAGCTTTGGGCTCCGACAATGTCACTCACCGAGAGCACGGCTCGGCCTCCTTAATGGGCATTCTCCTCGGCACGTCAAGACTGATGGAGGCCATCACGGTCGCGGATGTGATGCGAGGAGTATACCTACTCAGTCAGCCACCGTGCTCTGGGAGTGATGGACTACTCACCAAGCCAATACTCATGTCGTCTGAGCCCCTCCTCCCTTGAGCGCGCCCGTCAGACATCCGGGGCCATACCCGAGATGCGCCGGCTGCGACGAGGAGCAAGGTCGCTGGCAGCCTTGCGTTTGCGCTCGGCCGACGAGGGCTCCGGCTTGACGTCGCGCGACGCCCTGCGGCGCGGGGTGCTGGCCGGTTCAGCCTTGGCTTTCCCCTTGCCTTTGACGTTAGGCTTGACGTCGGGCTTGGTATCCTCCTTGGGCTCCGGCTTGATCTTGGGCTTGCTCTCCTTCTTGATCTTGGGCTTACGCTCCGGCTTGACATCCTGGGGCCCGTCGTCCTCAGAGAATGATCGGTGGTCGTAGTCCTCAGAGAATGATCGGTGGTCATCGTACTCCATCTCGTGGTATAGGGCGTACTCATTCTCCAGCTCCTCGTCGTAGTGCTGGTAGGGGGCCACATACCCGTCGTCATAGCCATCGTAGAAGTCGCGGTAGTACGAGACGGTATCGACCATGTCCATCCACCCGGGACGCCGCTGCGCCACCCCGGTCGCGGTGAGACGCGCACCCTTCTCCGCGAGACGCTGATGTCAGCCAGCACCTCGTGCGACACGTGCCTTTGCCTCCCAGTCACCCTCGTCGTCCGCCTCGTCGAGCCACGTCACGGTGAACTCGAACCGGTTGGCATCGAGCAGCTCCGCGAGACGCTTCAGGAGGTCGAGGTTGGCTGCGAGGTTCCCGGTGCCGGTCTTCCACCCGTTCGCCCGCCATGTCGGGTACGAGTTGCAGCCTGCGTCAGTCTCAGGTGAGAGCTCCGCTCACATCTGACGGCGTACTCCGAGTGCGTGCATATCTCGAGCGCCAGTCTCTTGTCATGGTGCGTCTCGATCGCGCGGATGAGTGCCTGTCGTCAGCGAGTACGGAGTGGCAACTCACGAGGAGCTGAGCGCGGGGCTCGGTTTGCGACGTGCCGGGAAGGCGCTCGCTCAGGTCCTTGGTGTTGCCCCAGTGGACGCCGATGCCCGCGCGCCGCCCGTTGTCGGTGAGCAGCACACCGTCAGAGTAGCCTACCACGCAGGCACGCTGGTCGTCCGCGTAGTACCACTCGAGTTTGTCTTGGGCGCTCATGGTGAAGTGGGAGAAGAGTGGGGCGGATGAGAAGTTGCCGAGAGAGTTGAGTCAACTGCAGGTGGGCCCAAGCGCAGGCACTCATTCCCCGGGGTCATACTTCCGGTGGTACGACCGTCCATTGCCGACGCCACACCAGGGCATGGTGCCCACCAGTGGTTGCTCTCCGCGACGTTGATTCTCTGTCCTCTCGCCAGCGAGTGCATCTGCCACTGCATACAGTACATTGCAGACGGCTACAAGGTCATTTCCAGCTCGTGCGACCACCCTCAGAGCTCGCCTGCGCCTCTTTTAAATCTGACATGAGTAGCCTTTTCCTGTGAGCCGTTCTTGACGATTCCATGGTGGCAGGTGTCAGCTCCTGGTCCAGGGCTCACCCTGTCTACGACAGTCTGCACGATGCTACTCTCCTTGTGCAGCATCTGTGAGCTGCCTTGCGCAAACTTCTGCAGGTCCCCTGGGAGGTGCTGGCGCCAGTTTCCACCACCGAATCAGGGCTCCTCCTTGACACTCGACCATTCGCCCACTGCCTTGCTGCTGCGTCGGGTCCTCAGGTTCCACGGACGCGACGATGTTACACTCGAGGACTCAGGCTCAGCCTTGACACTGGTCGTCTGTGCACGGGGCGGCCGCCTAGGGGAAAAGAGCTGCGCGTGTTCCAAGGCCGTGCGGGCTCGCTTGGTCGGAGACTCCTCCTGTGAGGCGTCTGGGTCCAGCCCATGCTCGCGCTGGGCAGAGCGTGGGGTAACCGGGGGCTTGACCTCATCGGCATCGTCGGAGCTGCGGACCTGCTCGCCCTCACCGTCCTCCTCTTCCGAATCGCTCTTAACACGGGGACTGTGGTCGGCAGTTCCAGAGTGCGCGTGCAGAGGTAGAGGATCGGGTTGCGTTGGGAGATTCGACCGGGCTGCGAGCGCGCGGTTCCTCTGAAGCTGCCGCCTCTCCAAGTACGGCAGCCCGCCCTCAATCGCCAGCATCTGGGGTCAGCAACCGGCCCTGCCTCAGCGCACTGACTTTGGTCTTGCACTCTGGGTCGTTGAGCTGGCCGGGCACGTGCTCGATGTTGAGCTCGTCCTCGCGGTTGTCGATCAGCTTCGCCACCTGCATCACGAGGTCGAGGTTGGCCACGGTCCGGCGCGGCTCAGTGAGCTTGATCCATCCGTTCTCGCGCCAGAGGGCGTAGGTGTATGCGCAGACGCGAGGATAGCTGTCGCTCATGTGGATCTCGATGTCGACGCTGGGGTCGGGGTGCAGCTCAAGCACCCGGAGGAGCGCCTTCCGTCAGTTCTGGATGGGGAGGACCCACGTAGAGGTTGGCGCGCGGGTTGGTTTGCCAGAGGCCTGGGAGGGTCTCGCTCGTCTCCCGCTGTCCCCAGTCGATCCCGATGCCCGCCCTCCCGTAGGGGGGGTACCCCATGTCTGGGTCTGGGTAGATGCCGTCGGCGTACACGAGGAGCTTTCCATCGCGGATTCTGTAGCCTTGACGGGCCAGTGCGTTGAGCGCGTCCTGACTCGTGGGTGAGCGCGACATGCTGGTGATGATTAGTCGTCTCGGTTGACAGTTGTAATGGTAGTGGAAGTGAATGGACAGTTGAGAGCAGCAGATGTCCTCATGCATGGGAATAAAGAGCGGCCGTCAGCTCCATGGGGTTCCATTCCTCGATGATCACGAGACTTCCCTGCAATGGGTCTGGAATGTTGCAAGCTCATGACGTCGGTGCTGACAACGACGGGAGACCCGATGGTCACTTGGTGCCAGTCTCATTCGCCATAGCTTGAGGGCCATTAATGACATGCATAACCGGTGACATACAAGGCCATGGTGGTCGCTTTCCTTGGTTAGACCTCTACAAGCACCCCTTGAGACGCGTCGCAGACTTGGCCGTCATGTTGCGCCTCTCAGTCTCAGCCTTGCTGCCTCTCCGCGACCTCAGGTCCCAGGGAAGCGGTGGAAGCACAGTCTCGGCCTCCGGCTCGGCCTTGACTGAAGCATTCGTCTGTACGCGCGGGCGCTGTCGCTTCTGTCGCGGAGGCGTCAGCTCAGCCTGTTCCAGGACCTTGCGCGTGCGCTTGGTTGGCGATACGTCTTGGTCCACCCTATGGGTAGCCGCTTGGGTACTCGCCCGTGGCTCCTGGTGGGATGCGGTGGTACCGTTCCGTCTCGCCTCCAGTACGGGACAGAAGTGCTGGCCACCGGTGCCCCAGTCGTTGGGGTAGTCCAGCTCCTCACCGCACACAGAGCACGCCTCGGCCTCCGAGGTCTCCGAGGTCTCTGAGAGCGGCGGTGGTGGCCAGTATACCAGACCCTGGCGCTGTCGCTGCCGTCGTATGGCGTCCTCCGCTAGGTCCTGGTGTCAGAAGCCCAAGTGTTGGTTGGCCCACGAAAGTCTTGCACCGCCGGTCATAGGGCTGCGCCGGCACATGTACCACCGTGAGCGAGTATGGGAGGCGGTCGATCAGGTCTCCAAGCCGCTTTACGAGGTCGAGGTTCGCCACGGGACGGGGTGGGTCGGTGAGCTTGTCCCACTTCAGGTAGCGCCAAGTGTCGTAGCAGTCCACGCAGCACTTGGGGTAGCTCTCGCTCATATGCACCTCGAGGTCGACTGCAGGGTTGGGATGCAGCTCGATGGCGCGAATCAGGGCCTTCTGTTAGCGCAGCGAGCAGAGTACTCACGTAGAGATTGACGCGAGGCCGGGTCTGCTTCCAGCCCGGGAGGAGCTCGCTCACTTGGCGCTCGCCCCAGTCGATGCCGAGGCTTGCAGTACCCCCCCACGGAACTGGTTGGCAAACGCCGTCAGCGTATACCAGGAGGTGGCCGTCGCGGATCCTGTAGCCCTGTTGAGCGAGGGTGTCAAGAGCTTGGTTGCCCATGGTGAGTACGGGATGATGGTGAGTGCACTGCAGTCTGTGCAGTGGCAGTGGGGGTGAAGATGCAGTGGCGACGAGCAGCATGTCTGCATGCAGATGGGAACTTGAGAGCGAGGAGTCCGCTGCGGTTCCAAGCCGAGCTCGATGTCACGGGACCTCGGAATGCCATGATGTAGGTCCTGATAAGCAGGAATACCAGTTCACGCGGTGATTTCGGCGCAGTGTTGCTCCCTCGGTGGCTTCGAGCTATGGGACGTTGGGGCCCTGGGTTCCTGGGTGTGAGGTATAGTCGTGACGCGGCGAGGCGCGGCGGGGCGCGTGTGGTCGAGTGGGCTGAGGCAGGTGAGGTTGCTCCGAGGTTAGGTCTCGGCCTGCCTCACGGCCTGTATAGCCAGGCGCTGTGGTCAGCCTCGCACCCACGCATCCGACTCACGGCGGCCTCATAACCCATGGATCCGGGCAGGAAGTCGTCGTGGGCGTGGTAGACGCCAAGGGCCGCTGCACCGAGCAGCACGTGGACGTCCTTGGCCAGCCTCTCGGTGTCCGTCTCGCCGATAACAGCAAGCTCATGCAAGCCTGATATAAGCATGAGCAGTTCAGGCACGTACAGTAGTCACCCTCGCAGGCGGCCGTGTAGATGACGAGATTGCGTGGGTCCCCGCTGCCGATGTGCAGTTCTAGCGTGCGGCTGATCGCCTGTCGATCAGAAAGAAATGAGGGACTATCGGCCAAGTGCCTGCCTTGCCTTGAGTTGCACCTGGGCGCGCGAGAACCCGGGCAGCACGACTTCGACGTGTATCTGCGGGCGCGAGATACTATCGCCAGTGAAGAGGATGCCGATCCCGCCGCGCTCGGCGACGTGTGCTGCGGCATAGGCGTGCCGGTATCGCCTGCGCCCTGAGAAGGGCTGTCGGCGGCGGTTGTCGCTCCACGCGTTGATGCAGACGCGCCCGGGGTCGGCGCGGCTCATTGCGCACGTCGCTGTGTGAGAGATGGGCGAAGACAAGCTGGCATCAGAAGCATTGTGCGAAGAGCAAGGGGGCTGACGCCCCGGGATTGGGGGGCGAGGGCACCGCACAGACCGCACGGGCCGTGTGTGCTCAGACTGCCGGCGGACAGCGCCGCGGGAGGTATGTGGCTGCTGCGTGCCGCATCGGAATGACAGAGTTGCATGCTGCGCTACGAGGACGACGGCCAAACCGGGTAGAGCGAGGGGTGGGCGACGTAAGGGTCCACCTCCGCCTTGAAGGGTGGCGGCTCCTCGCCCGTTACCCACCACCGCTCCGTCTCGGTCTGGTAGACCTCCCGCCCAACCTTGGCGCGGTACTGGTCGCGCGTGAGGAACTTGCAGCTCCTGAGCGTCGACCCAGGCGTCTTCTTGCTGATGCGCTTGGCGGCGTGGTAGAGGGCAGGCACGGCGTCCTCGAAGGGTACGTGCACCGACGTGTTCTTTGAGGTGACGGGTCCGGCGCCCGGGAATCCCAGGACGGCGGACGGCACGTCCTCCACTCCCACGAACGTGACGGAGCGGTGGCCCAGCGCCGCGCGCACGAGGTTGCCGAAGAACGAGCGCTCGATCGACTCGGCAGCCGGCCCGCCCTTCCACTCCCTCACGGGGCGGAGGACGAACACGATCCGCTTGGCCAGCACCGGGAGCGTGAGGGTGCCGTCGTGGAGGCCGTCGATGCCGAACCCCTCCGCATACTCGACGACGACGACGTGGCGCATTATGCCAGCCATCGCATGAGCCCGGCTGCCGAGGGCTGGCCAGCGGGCGAAGATGTGCAGCGGGGGCATGTAGATGTGGTCGACGACGACTTCGGCACGGATCGCCGGGTCAAACTCGATGGAGAAGCGGCGGAGGTGGCGCACGCGGGTGGGCACCGGGTCGAACGGGCACGGCACGTACTGGTCCACGGTGCGGGTGAGTTGTAGAGCATGCCCCGTGTCGTGGAGGATCGGGGCGATGATGGTTGGGTCCACCGGGTCGAAGGAGTAGAAGTGCTTCTTCGTAAAGCGGGCGGCCTGGTGCACCTTCTCGGGGAGGAGGTCCGGGACCTCGTGCTGGGCGAAGTAGAGGTGCCGGAAGTAGAACGCATTGAGGCGCCTGTTGACGTGGTGCGAGGTGGCGCGCAGGGCGAGGCGCGTCTTGGTGTCTGTGAACGCGATGACCGCGTCGAGTATATGGGGGAACGCGAGGATGTCAAGCGTGGGGGCTGCTGCGTGGTGACAACACTTGCCATTGCTCAGGCCGCCCTGCACGATGCCGGGGAGGTCCGTGGCCATGTCGCCGACAGTGATCATGTGTGGTTGCGTTGTTGACGAGAGTGAGTGAGTATGAGAAAGTGACAAGGCTTTCGTCGTTGTCTGTGCTGTGTTTATCAAGTGTGGAACATGCTCGCAGATCCGAGTGAATGTATGTCGCATGCCGCGCGTCGGCCAACGCCGTGCCTGTACCGCTAGCATCGCCTCGGCACAGCCTGCTGGTGACTCCAGCAGCACAGCACATGCATAAGAGCCTTAACCTTTCAACCAATCTACCTGCATGCATCGAAGGTGCATGCGCACTGGAAGCCATAAGCGAGGTCGTGACCCACTGCCCAGGTGGAGCAGTTAGCGCCAGTACGCCGGGCAATCGGCGGGTCCCGTATCCCATTCCTGCTCAAGCTTCCACTCCACAGGCCCCACCTCCGCACCGTACTCCTCGGCGGACAAGAACCGCACGCGGGTGAGGAGCTCCTCGATATCGATGTCCTCGATCACGCCCTCTCCGTTCGCGTCGCGGCCGATGGCCATGATGCGCAGCGCAGTCCGCAGGGCCGTCTTGACCTCGTCGTCGTCGAGCTCGGGGTCCACGCCCAGGAGGTACCGCTCCATCTGTGCGAGCCCGACAAATGTCCAGCTCTGCACCTCGCGGTGGTAGGCTACGACGTGCTCCAGCAGACGGTGGATGAAGCAGTGGAGCGGCGAGCGCGCGGCCGGGAGAGGGCGGCCGGTGCTCGGGTTCGTCCCCTGTCCCGTGCGGCCGAAGAGGTGACGAGCGTGGAGGACGCCCAGGTTTCCCAAGTGGCTCAAGGACTTGTCGAAGACCCCGAAGGGCATGTGGCTGCTGTAGCTGTTGTCGCTCGCATAGTAGTCGTCCTCGGTGTCGGGTTCCGACCCGTCTCCGGCGTCGGCGTGGCCAGTCCCGTCTTCGGTGTGGCCAGTCCCGTCTTCGGTGTTGCCAGTCCCGTCTTCGGTGTTGCCAGGTGGTTCGTCCGGGGCGGGTTGGCCACCCTCTCCAGGGTCCTGTCCGGGGTTCGTCCCAGCGCCGTCATCTGTGTCGCCAGCTTCGACATCCACATCAAACGGATTGTGGGGGAGGTCTGCAAGAGCGGCCGCGACCAGGTCCTCGTTCTCATACTTGTACTCCACCTCGCTGACATCGTCCTCAATCCAAGGCGGGGAATGATTACGACGACGACGACGTTGACGTCTCGCCAAGGCGGCCTCTTCATCATGGAGCTTGCTGCCATCTCAGCCTCAGCGGCAGCACGCACTCACCGTGGGAGGACCTCGTCGACTGGAGAGAACATAAAGACCATGTGGTCCGCGATCCCCTTGAACAGTATCTCCACCTCCTGGAGCTTCTCGTACAGCGGGTCGTAGCGGATGTGCACCACGTGCTTCTTTGGTTTGTGCCCGGAGCCGCTCTCGTCCTTTCCCCACTCGTTCTCCCAGTCGGTCTTGCGCGTGAGAGTAATGCAGTCCACCACCGTCTCGGGCCGGAGCTTCATCTTCCACTCTTCATGAACCCACCGGCGCACCGTCTTGAGATCCTTGAGCGCGTCCCACAGGGCGGGGAGGTCCCACGGTTTTATCCACTCCCGCTCGGTATTCATGTTGACATCGAGGATGCGTGTGTGCTTCAGGCGCGATGGCCAGATGCCGGGCTCGGCTTGGAAGCGCATGAAGCTGGGCGGGAACGCGGGCCCGGGAAGGCGACCGTAAGGGCTGCGGAGGGCGACGACGTCGCACAAGTCGGGGTCGTCCGAATAGGTGAGCTCGACGTGGGCAAAGAGCGCGGCGTCCATCCGCGCCTTGAGGGCACGGCAAGTTGCGCGAAGGGCGTGCTGCGTCTCATTGTCGGCGCTGTCGACTATGAGATCGACGATGTGTGGGTAGACCGTGCTGTCGAGGAGCATCGACATGGTGAGTGGTGAGCGGGTCAAGGAGAGGATGAGTTGCTGGTCGACAGATTCCCATGGTGGGCAGGCCGGATGATGTGGGAGTGCTGGAATGTCAAGCGACGTCACGAGGTGCCTTGAATGCCGATAACCAGAGGCGGCTCTGTGTCCCAGGCGACTATGTGCCACTCCGCTGTTACAGAACAGCAGTCACTCGATGCATAGCTCGTGTCAGCAGACATCGGCTCAGCTACGAGGGCACGAATCCCGTCTCCATCTCCCACACCTCCTCGCCCACCTCGGCGCGGTACTCGTCCCGAGACATGAACCGGACCCGTTCGAGGGCCTGGTCAACCTCAACCTCGTCAAGCTCCTCCAAGTACTCGTCGCGGTAGTCGACAGCCATAACACGGATCGCGACGCGGAGAGCTCTTTCGACGCGCGCGTCGTCGAAGGCTGGGTCGACACCGAGCAGATACCGCTCCATCTGGCACAAGCCAACGAAGGTGATGCTAAACGCCCACCCGGAAAGGGCGTAGCTCAGCAGCTGGCGCACGAAGCAGTGTACCGGAGTGCGTGCCACGGGGAGATGCCGCCCGGTCGCTGGGTTGAGCAAAGGCCCCACGTGCCGTGAGCCAAAGACACATCGCGAGCGCTGGACGCCCTCGCTACGCGCATCGGAAAGTGCAGGCACCCACGGGGGCACATACTCCACGTTCTCGCTGTCGAGGTCACTGTGGCCGCCGCTCGAGGCTTCGTCGGAGCTCCCGCTGTCGGGAGAGGCGCTGTGGTGACTGCTGGCTACGATGGGCGATGGGCCCGCAGTGTCTGCCCCGTCCACGCCCCCAAGGCCGCAGTCCCGCTCAAGAGCGTCAGGACTGGTGACGTCGGGCGACGCCATCCGAATACGCAAGGCCTCTGTGTCCCTGAAGTCAGACCCGTCTGCGCAGTGGCTCGTTACTCACCTTCGCTCCGGCTTGGATGCGACGGGCGAGAAGATGAACACGACATTGGGTGCTCTACCCTCGAACCCCAACGCGAGCTCCTGCAGACGCTGGTAGCACGGGTCGTAGCGGATGTGCAGGACGTTCTTCGTGGAGGAAGTGTTGGTGTCAAACGGTGACATCGTTGGGTAGTCGAAGTCCAAGGTTCCATCCCGGTCTAGGGTGAGGACGTCGATGAACGTGGGAGGTTGGACTGTGAACATCCAGCTTTCATCTGGGCGGCGGCGGATAGCTTTGAGGTTGCTGAGAGCCGCACGGAACAGAGGAGGGTCATCCTCATAGCCTTCCGCCCGCAGATTCGCGTTCAGGTCCAGCACCCGGGCTAGCTCGAGGCGCTGTCTCCACACGCCGGGGTCGCGCTCGAAGTCGTCCAGGGTGGAAGGGAACGGTGGCCCGGGGAGCTTGCCGTGTGGGCTACACATGGAGTAGAGAGGTTCAAAGTTCGAGTAGCCGTGTGCGTCGAGCTCGAGGTGCTCGAAGAGCTTGGCGTCTACCCGTCGCTTGAGTTCGCGAGACACGGCGCGGAGGGCGATCTTGCTGTCATTGTCGGCGCTGTCAACGATGAGGTCGAAGATGTGCGGGTAGACCGCGTGATCGAGCATTGGAGGTGACATGAGATGTGGAATGGATGAAGCGAAGAAGAGTTGCGGGGATCCTGGTGGACAGGTCGCCCCGGTGGAGGCCTAAGTGGAGGCCGACTGCTGAAGCCGATCGGAAATGCCGAGGTGGTCATGACTGACATTCGGCTCGGCGCAAGAAGTTCTCTATGCATGCAGCCTGTCTATGGAAGTCTCTCAGCGACGAGGACCGGGCACGAACCCCGTCTCCAACTGCCAGGTCTCCTCGCCCACCTCGGCGCGGTACTCGTCGCGCGATAGGAAGCGGACTTGCTCTGCGAGAAGCCTGTCGAGTTCCGCCTCCTGCCAGGGATGTTCGCGAGAGCCCCGGGACCGGTGAATATCGATGGCAATAACGCGGATGGCAACCCGCAGTGCATTCTTGACCTGCTCGTCGTCGAAGGAGGGGTCTACCCCGAGGACGTACCGTTCCATCTCGCACATGCCGACGAAAGTGATCTTCTCCACGTCTCCGACCACGACCGTCTCGAGCAAGTCTTTCAAGAAGCAGTGTGCTGGGCTTCGGGCGACGGGGAGCGGCCGCCCTGTAGCTGGGTTGGTCAGAGCGACGACCTGCTGAGTGCCGAAGGCGCTGGCTGAGCGTAGCGCACCATCGCGACGATCGCCGAAGAAGTCGTCAAGTTCCGGACCCAGAGGGCCGTCCACGACGAGATTGCCCAGCTGGACAGCATCTTCAATCCACACGGCCTCGGGATCATCGAGGCCCATGTCTGCAGCGCCGTCGGTCTGAACGAGATCCTCGCTGGGCAACTGGCCGTCCGCGACATCGGACCAGTCCGCCGTTGCAAACACGTCGTCCCACTCAAGGGGCAGCGGCGGAGGAGGTCGGCCTTCTCTCGATGAGGCTGTCAGCCGTTTCCTGTGAGTCAGCCGCTTGCCCTTGCCGAGATTGAACGCGTTGAACTCACCCGCTGTGTCCTGGGCCGCCAATGGGCGAGACGATGAACACGGCGTTCTCGGCGAACACGTTGGCCGCCAAACCGTCGTACTGAAGGCCCTCGTAGCACGGGTCATACCGGATGTGGGCGACGTACTTTGGTGGATTCTCGAGGATGGAACCCGCACCGAAGGTTACCAGTTTCTCGCCATGCCAACGGTCGCGAGTGACCACGTCCACAATGGTAGGGGGTTCGACGGGAAAGGGCCAGTCCTCCTGGGGACAGCGACGAAGGATCTTGAGGTTGCTTAGCGAGGAACAGAGGCCTGGCGCTGGGTCCCTCGTCTGGTTCTTGACTGCCCGGGAGACATCCGTGTTGACGTCGAGCACTCGCACAAGCCCGAGCCGCTCCTTCCACACTCCCGGCGCATGCTCGAACGTGTGGACGGTCCTAGGAAACCTAGGGCCGGGAAGCCTTCCGTACGGGCTCCGCATACGGAGGAAGGGGATGCCAGTAAGTGGGCCGGTCATTGGGTTGGGACGCTGGTCCAATTCGAGATGCTCGAACAGGACAGCGTCGACACGCTCCTTGAGTCGCGAGACACGGCACGGAGGGCGATCATGCTGTCATTGTCGGCGCTTTCGACTATGAGGTCGAAGATGTGCGGGAAGACGGCGTGGTCGAGCAAGGGCGCCATGGTGAGGTGGATGGAGTGATGTGAGACATGAGATGCGGCATCCGGGAGCACAAACAACAACAACAACAACAACAACAACAACAGCCGCGGAACCAATTTGGGGGGTGGAGGTGGGGCACCTCATCGCATTATTGACATCCATCATGATGGTGACTGCATGTGTCGAGGAGACTCCTATTGCACAGACTGCACGGTACGGGGCTATCACTAAACTACGAGGCTATCCATCCGGGCACAAACCCTGTCTCCAACTCCCACGCCTCCTCACCCACCTCGGCACGGTACTCGTCCCGAGACAAGAACCGAACGCGTGCGAGGATGCCGTCGACCTCGTCTGCCGCGATCTCCCGGTCGGCAACGGCGATCGCTCGGATGGCAAAGCGCAGGGCCTCCTCCACTTGCTCGTCATCGAAGCTGGGGTCGACGCCGAGCAAGTACCGCTCCATCTGGAGAACACCGACGAAGGTGACGGTCTCTGCAGTTCGCGAGGTGCTGTGGTTGTACGAAGGGTAGTCCAGCGGCTCCAGCATGAAGGAGTGAAAGGGACTGCGGGCTACGGGAAGCGGCCGCCCGGTTCTGGGGTTCGTTATGGGCTTCACGTTCTGCGTACCGAAGACGGAGTGGACGGATTGAGGGGCTTGGGCGACCGGGCCGAAGTGGCTGATCAGCATCTTGTCGAGCAGGTCCTCGCGTGATTGAAACCATTCGTGGCGCTCCACGGGCCTGGAGTCGTTCGGTTGAGGAGAGAAGATGAACACGACGTGGCGCGCGGGATGCTTGAGACCGAAGTCGTCGTGGTGAAGGTGCTCAAAGCACGGGTCGTAGTGGAAGTGCGCCACATGCTTGGTCACGGCGTGGTCGTCGAAGTCCGGGACTTCGATCGGTTCAACGTCCTGCCTCGGTTCGCCAGGGGTAAAATCGACGTAGTTCGGGGCCTTGATGGGATAGGGGTGGCCCCACAGGTCAGGGCGGCGGACGAGTTCCAGGCCTCCCAGCGCGGCACAGAAGGCCTCAGGCATGTTGATTTCGAAGATGGTGCCGTCCTCGGTGTCCACGTCGAGGACCCTTGCGAGCTCGAGGCGCTCCTTCCACACACCCGGGTTGCGCTCGAAGCGCTGGATGGTCTGTGGAAATGGAGGGCCTGGAAGTTTGCCGTGCGGGCCTCGAAGGATGATCGGGTGACGATAGTCAAGTTGGTGGAGCACGATGTGGGCGAACAGAGCGCTGTCCATACGTCGCTTCAGATCGCGGGAGACGGCGCGGAGGACGATCCGGGTGCCGTGGTCGGCGTTGTCGACGATGAGGTCAAAGATGTGGGGATAGACGGCGTGGTCGAGCATGGGACCCATGGTGTAGTGACCGGCGTGGATTGAGTGATGTGGTGTGAGTGATGAGTGATGAGCTTGGGCTCGAAACCTGTCAACAAAGGCAGTGGCGCTAGTGGCGGAACCAATCTATGGTGGAGGTGGGGCACCTTCCTTTGCCCTCATGACAATGATGATGGCGACCGCTGGAGCCGGGTAGAGCCTCTAGACAGCATGGACAGCACAGCATTCAGACAGCTGACAGCAACCTTCCACGGATACGAGGTATCGGGTGTGGACAGGCGAAGTGGAGGTGCCTGGACCCCGTAGCCTCACCCCCTCACTGGCCCAACCGTCCCCGCGTCCCCGCTCATCTGCTGGTCGAGATCGGGCTGAACACCCGGTTTGTCACCACTAGTTTGTCACCATTCCCGCCTGCCAGTTTCTCTGTCTCAAAGGGCCTGCTCGATGCCCATTCCTTGGTGAGCGTTGTTGCGGGTATCTTATCTGGGTGTATGGGTGCAGCTGGGTGGGTGTGTGCGGTGATTTGGGTGGTGCGGAACGGAGGGGGCCGATGTCCGGGTCATCCGGGGATGGACCGGATAACATTCCCCCCAGATCCAGCCATGCCGCCCAGATCCATCAGGCACGACCACGTGTCGTGACTGTTTCGTACGCGGGGACAGCGGCCGGGGTTGAACCGGTTATCCCAAACCCTCGGCGCCGGGAGATCCGGCCGCTCCATCGTGCCTCCGTCTTCCGCACATGCTCCGCTGGGCTCACTGCTGGCACGTCTCTCGGTGCTCCTCTCGGTTACTCTAAAAGACTCCCACACTCTTGCCATCGTCCAGTTACTCCCCCATCTCATCCCTCTTCTCACTCTCAGCGAAAATGGCGTCCCGCATCAACACCATCGGCGGCCACCTCGGCCCCTCGACCGGCAACTCGCGCGTTGACCGCCTCACCGCCAAGCACGCCGACGACATCGTCGTCACCTGCGCCAAGCGCACCGCGCTCGGCAAGGCTCGCAAGGGTGGCTTCTCCAAGTGCTCGTCTGACGAGCTCCTCATCGCCACCCTCAAGGCCGCCAAGCAGGACATTGGCATCGACCCCTCCCTCGTCGGCGACATTTGCATCGGCACCGTCCTCACCCCCGGCGCCCCCTACGCTGGCCGTGCCGCCTCGCTGACCGCCGGTTTCCGTAAGCTCCCACGCCCCGTTCAAGCTGACACGCAGCCGAGTCCACCCCCGTCCAGATCATCAACCGCTTCTGCTCGTCGGGCCTCATGGCCGTGCAGTCGATCGCCAACGAGATCCGCAACGGCGAGATTGACATCGGTCTCGCCGTCGGCTTCGAGCACATGACCTCGAACCCCGACGACGGCGCGCCCAAGCTCGCCGACGAGACCATGGCCACCCAGGTCGGCCAGGACTGCGCCAAGCCCATGGGCTGGACCTCGGAGCAGGTCGCCGGCGAGTTCAAGATCTCGCGCGAGGACATGGACGCCTGGGCCGCCCAGTCGCACAACCGTGCCGAGGCCGCGCAGAAGGCCGGCATCTTCGCCGACGAGATCCACCCCGTCACCATCAACGGTGTCGTTGTCGACAAGGACGACGGCATCCGCCCCGGCACCACGCCCGAGAAGCTCGCCAAGCTCCGCGGCGCGTTCGCCCAGTGGCCCCCTTCGCAGACCACCGGCGGCAACGCCTCCCAGATCACCGACGGCGGCGCTTACGTCCTCCTCATGACCCGCCGCCGCGCCGAGGAGCTCGGCCTCCCCATCCTCGCCAAGCACGTCGCCACCACCTCGGTCGGCCTCCCCCCTCGCATCATGGGCATCGGACCCTCGATCGCCATTCCCGCCATCCTCAAGCGCACCGGCCTCACCGTCGAGGACGTCGACATGTTCGAGATCAACGAGGCGTTCTCGTCCATGATGGTCTACTGCGTCAAGAAGCTCAACCTCGACCCCGCAAAGGTCAACGTCAACGGCGGCGCCATCGCCTTCGGACATCCCCTTGGCTGCACTGGTGCGCGCCAGGTCGCCACCGGCCTCAACGCCATCAAGCGCACCCACGGCAAGATCCTTGTCACCTCGATGTGCATCGGCCTCGGCATGGGTGCCGCCGCCGTCTGGGTCAACGAGCAGGAATAAGCATATGTTTGTAAGTAGTTAGCGATATGGATTGCATGGATTGTACCGAGAGGTCATTCACAGCACTGGCTGGTCACTCACCCGTCCTGTGCAGTCTCGCTTCACGCATACCTCCCCACATCCCCAGCGCGGACTCTCGAGGCGGGCCTGTGAGCCTGAGCCGCCTCCCACCCACGAGCCTGACAATCACCAACCGCCCACGCTCAAGTCTCACGTGATTAGCAAAGTCGACGAGACGCACTTCGGGTGCCTCTGGCAGGGGTCTGCGAAGAGGAATCTTTCTCACGCACACCGACGTGGGGCCGCGGGAGTCATCTCGTCGTTATACTGTCCACACATCAGGGTAAGCTCCTTACCAAGCCTAACGGCAACAACCTTTCGTCATGCCCATCGCCTCGACGCTTGTGACATGAACAAAGGCCTCGCCTCGTCCCGCCAGCCCAGGCCCGCATGGAGGCGATGCAATAGCTCTGCAATTCAGCAGGCTACGAGGTCATGTGCATGTGGCTCCCCATCTCGAGTCGTCCGCCATCACCTAAAGAGCGGATGCGACTCGTCTCCCGACCTATGAACCCATCTCAGCAGACCACCCCTCTCCCCAGAATGCACGTCGCCCTCCTCCTCGCCATAGCCGCCCCAGCCCTCGCAGCCTGGGGCGACCGCTGCGCCGGCCTCAGCAACTCCGACCAAACCGTCGACGGTGAGCACTACCCCCGTCCCGCTAACGCCCGAGGCACGTGCGTCTGGCAGTCCGAGTGTCAGAAGTACCTCGACCACACGTATGGGTCCATGACGAACAGCTGCGGCAAGAACTACAAGTGCTGCTGGATCTCGCAGTGTGCGCACGTCCAGCACGGCCGGTGCCCCGGCGGATCGGACGTCAAGTGCTTCCCCCGCACCAATACGTGCCACTACTTCAAGCGCGGCAAGTGCCCCGGCGGTACCGACTACCGCAAGCTCGGGGAGCCGTACAAGGACTCGAAGGGCAAGGTCGTGCGGTGCTCGTAGCTACAGAGAAGCCAGAGTATGACGCACATGAAGCGTTGCCTCCTGCTGCATTGCCTGGCAACCACGGCGCAGCAGCAGCTGTGTCACATCGCTGTCTCCATTCGGTCTGATGAGTGCCCCAGGTGGTCGCCAAGCAATTAAGCGGCTCAGCCGTTACCCTGCTGCCGCCGATTCATTCCAATGGCTCTTGCTGCGCGCTGAGCGTGATATGCCGCATGCCGCACGTACAATCTCGGACGCGTTTGACATTCCACACTTCAGGTGCGCAGCATCATCGGCCACCACCCACTCCGCAAAGTCTAAACATCAGGTGAGCGGGCCGAGATCCGATCTCCAGCTCTGCTGCCTGCTGCCTCATATACTAACCTTCTCATCCTCAGCCGCTGACGCTGGTTCTCATCGCCTGCGATCACCTGATCACGGCGCCCCGCCGCCCCGAGTCCGACCGAGAACCATGTGAGCGGGGAAGAGAGTGTGTTCACACGCTACGCCGTGGTGAATGGCAGCCCAGACAGACAGTGCTGACAGATACAACTGACCTCCACCGATAGGCGTATCGGTCGATCGGTGCACAGACTCTGGGATGCAATGCTTTGGATGCGATGCGATTTGTATTAACGGCGCCGCTCTTGATCCGGCAAGCGGTCTGAGCGGAATGCTTCTCGGGCCAGGCTCGGCAGCCGCGTCGCCGCCCGCCACCGTGACCTCGCCCCTCTTTCGGACCGGCATTGAGCGCCACCGACGCCATGGCACGAACGGACAAACGCGAGATCCTCACGCGCCTCGCGGATACCGACTTGCCGCTCCGGCCGGGGCTCGAGTCGCACTCGCACGCCCGGCCACCCACGAGAGCAAGATAAACAGCGCCCCGCATCCCACGCACCCCTCACTCCTCACATCACCACCCACCATGACCATCACCGTAACCGTCCCGCCTCCCACGCTGTCCATGAAGGGCGCGCTCACCCTCGACGCCGACGCCGGTGCGCTCGACACCGCCACCCACCCCACCATCCTCAGACGCCTGATCGCGCTCGCGCCGCACGACGTCAAGATCGCGTTCCGCGGCGCGTCGCGCACCGCCAAGGGCCTCGCCGACGACGCGCTCTTCTCCCACGTCGTCGTCGTGCAGTGGGGCTCGGCGGTCTGCTACGACAAGGACAGAACCTCGCTCTTCGCCCTCCTCACCCCCGGCGGCGACAAGCTCCCCGGCAAGCCCATGGCCGCCGAGAACCCCGGGTGGAAGCGCCGCCTCGCGCACACCATCATCATGGACAGCATGGTCCGCCTCCCCAGCTTCCAGTGGGAGACGATCGTGCACGAGGGCCGCCCGCGCGTCCTCCGCCGCCTCATCGCCGGCGGGCTCTGGCGCGCCCCGGCCAACCTCACCGCCATCGACCTCCTCGTCCTCTCGCCGCTCTCGTACGCCTCCAAGCTCGGCCAGGACATGCTCACGGCGTCCCTCGTCGCCGCGCCAAAGAAGCACGTCATCAACGTCCTCCTCGACCTCTCGTACCGCGGCGCACACTTCCCCGTCGGCTCGGCGGGCGAGCAGAGAAACAACACGGCCGTCTTCATCTTCAGCATGCTCCCGATCGGCGGCGCCCTCCACCGCCACCTCTACTATCCGGGCGACGACGACCCCCCGGTCCCGGCGCGCATCATGAACCTCACGAGCCCCGAGGAGGACATCTTCGACTCGCTCGCCTCGGTCGTCACCTCGGGCGTGTATAGCTCGTATACATTCGTGGGCCTGCATGAGGTCGACCACCACCTCGTCGGCGCCGACCATCACCTCGCGCCCGAGACGCTCAAGGCGCGCATCGTCAATGTCGTGCGCGACCGCCAGCACCGCCGAACTGCTATCGGCCTGACGTCAAAGATCTCGACTGCGGAGATTGAGAAGTCGCTCACGCTTGTCTCGCACCACGACTATCGCGTCATGGTCGGTGCGGAGCAGTATGAGCTGGAGACTTGGCCTCAGGCACCGGCTCGCTGGTGGGCGCCATAGTCGCCATAGGTTGTTGAGGCGCGGTGGCCACAGTGAGGGTATGAGGCTGTAAGCAGTCTTGTGCAGCAGTGCCGCAGCCGCAGAACCGCAGTAGTCTAGGTGATCGGTGCTCGGCGATCAGTGATGCAAGTTAAAGTTGTAACAGGCGTTGTGATAGCGTGGGAACCGTCATTTGTGGCAGTTCCACAAATTGCGCAGCTGACTAGCATGACTAGCTGACTAGACTGCGTGCGCCGCGTGGGCGCGGTGGGCGATCGATTGGCGATCCACCGTCACCCCCTAGGCGCTACTGCGCCCCGGGTGACCGAGTGACGTGTGTGGGTGTGCTGTGTGGTATAAAGGAAGGCCATCCGCATCTCTCAATATCTCTTTCATCCACTTCTTCATCATCCTCTTGCCCCTCGTCTTCCTCGTCTTCCTCGTCTTCCTCGTAGCCCTCGTAGCCCTCGTAGGCCTCGTAGCCCTCTCCATCCTCTTCATCCTCGTCGGCCTCTTCGTCCTCTTCGTCCTCTTCAGCCTCGCCTCTTCATTCTCATCGGCCTCGTCTTCCTCGTAGCCTCTTCATCCTCATCGGCCTCTTCATCCTCTTCAGCCTCGCCTCTTCATCCTCAACGGCCTCTTCGTCCTCTTCAGCCTCGCCTCTTCATTCTCGTCGGCCTCTTCGTCCTCCTCGCCCTCGTCTAGCCTCCATCTCCCTCTTCGCCCTCTCTTCCTCTCCTTCCCTTCCCCTCCCGCTTCTGGGCTTCACACCAGTCGCTCCTCTCAAGACCGCAAAACCTTGCTCCTCCAGCCTCCTTCATCCCCCCTCACCTTCCTCGACCTTCCTCTTCGCAACATGCGCCTCCGGTCGGAGACCCAGCGTCGCAGAAGGCTCGACCACGGCCTCTACCCCGACGTCTTCAAGCGCATCTGGTCGCTCCTCGACGATCACGACAAGCTGCTCTTCGGCAAGACCTCCAAGACCTTCCTCGCCAAGGTCGAGAAGGAGATCTTCGAGGACCTCGTCCTCATCGAGACACTGAAGCCCGACTGGCGCGGTTGCACCAATGAGGTCGCGTCCTCCTTCCAGATCCTCACTCCCAACGGGGACCTCCTTCGCGGCCCCGGTGTCAAGGGGGCGTTGCCGGCGAGTTGGGGCGCCGCTTCGGCTTCACCAAGACGGTGTCGTGGCACGTCCACTTCGCCCTCGGCGACGACATCTCGAGCTGGATGAAGCTCAAGCCAGGGCCGCCCATTTGCTGGGACCCGTTTACCAGCCTCGAGATGGTTCGGCGGATGCCGACTGCTGAGGTGCGGGATGAGACCGGCTTCCTCGTCTTCACTCCCCTCCGCTACAGTGCCTTCCCCGCGTTCGACCCCGAGTTCGACGAGACAGCCCGCGGTCGCGTCACTCTCATCGACACCGCCTTCCTCCATCTCCCCTGCCAGCCGACGTTTCTTCAACTCGGCGGGGATTCGGCCTCCAAGCATGTCCTCAATGTCAAGGGCGTAGCGGGGGCCACGAAGAGCTTCCTCGAGCCCGAGGATTTGGAGGACTGGTACGACTCCAGCCCGGACTTCGTCCTCGTCCTCATCTTCCACCCCCTCCCCGTCGATGAAGGACCCCTCGAGCTCCCCGAGTTGCGGCAGTTTGAGGGCTATTTCCTCGAGCCTCCCCACTACCGCGACATCACCTATGTCGGCCTCGAGCACGCCAAGGACATCGAGGACAAGTGCCCGAGGAATGCGTGGCACGTCGACCGCTCTGCCGCGCCGCCGACTCTCCAGGACCTTCAGACCCGCCTCAAGGCCTCGTACGAGAATTCAACGGTCCGCTTCCTCACCCACGCCGAGTATCGTGCCGAGGTCGGCGACGCCGTCTACAAGTTCGAGACGCTCGCCGCGGAGGACTAAGCGGTCCTCGACACCTTCACGCAGCAGGTCTTCTACGACGGGCCCTGCCTCGTGACTCGTGAGTGTTGCGCGCCTTCTGTTGATCTAACTCTCCCCAGTACTCTCCTCATACGCCTCGCAGCCTCCATTAGACGCCCCTCATCGAGGCTCTGGCCTCCCTTCTCTTGCCTCTTGTTCATACGCCTCGGTTCTCCCAGCGGAAGTTGTCCGCAGCCAATTAGTAGTAGCCGTGCATGTACGAGCTATATGTGTTCCCATCGCGCCCATCGGCCAGTTGCCAATTGCCAAGCGTCGTGGTGACGTGGTGAGTCTTATATCAGTCACCAGCCTGGAAACCCACTCGGCTTGATGTGGTACGTGGTGTGGTGGTGTGGCGCACACTGGTGCGAATTGCGAATTGCTGGGTGGACCAAGGAAGCACAGTGCGCACAGTGCGCAGCATGTTGGGTTGCTGGGCCATGCTGGATATGCTGGGGCGCTGGGGGGCACCGATCGGTCAAGGCTGACTGGATCACGGTGGACAGTGCACATCACTTCCTCCTCATCCTCATCATCAACCTCAATCGATCACTCACCTCCATTTCACACATCACATACATAGTCTCAGTAAACACCCTCTCATCTTCTCTTCTCTCATCTCCTCTCCACTTCACTCCACGCTCCCCACTCCCCACTACCTCCTTCGGCCCCACCAAGGGTCACATCCACCTTCGGTCACATCCACCTTCCCTCCACCCAGGACCCCAACTTCCCTCCCTCGACCTTCACCTTCCCCCACCCACAAGCCGAGGGCCAACGTCACAACCAAGCTCGACCACCTCGCCTACCCTCACATCTTCGACCGCATCTGGTCGCACCTCGACTATCCCACAAAGATCGTCTTCCGCGAGACCTCCAAGGCGCTCCACGCTCGTGTCGACCGCGACGTCCTTAAGCACGTCAATCTCGTGGAGACCACTGTGGGCAACCAAAACAACCAGAAGTCCCCCGCTCAGCGGAGACAAGAGCACCGTCTCTCCTCCCCTCGAGGACAACCTCCCCGTCTCCAGCCCGGACGAGGGACGCCCCGTCGGCGCCAGTGCTGCGGACACCGTCCACGCCACCCATGAGGACGTCGAGCGCCCTGTCGGCGAGAGCACGGCGGACACCGCGGACGACGAGCGCAGCGTCGGCGCGAGCGCGGCGGACGACGCGTGCAGTGTCTGCGCGAGCACCATGGACGACGCGCGCAGTGTCGTCGCCACCCAGAAGGACGCCGAGAGCCCGGTCGGC
>JAMALN010000144.1:0-55880 GCA_023630115.1 Cutaneotrichosporon sp. PK4640
AGCTGGGGGCTGGATAGATAGCGCGGGGGAGAGGGTTGGAAGCGACGTTGGGGGTTGGAGGGTTGGTCACGAGGCCCAGTGGCGGAGGGGGGCGGATCTTGACGCGTCAAGTCAATTCAGATGCCAGATCCCTGTCGTCTCTTGGGCGACTTGGCGGATGCCGGGAGGGATGTGGCGAGCGGCGTGACGAGAGGATGGGCGATGGAACTAGTGTTGAGGTTGCTGAGAAGAGAAGAGTAGAGATGAGAGTGAGCAAGTGTGGGTGTTGTCGGTGTGTCGGTCAGCGAGCGAGGTCTAGCCCGCCGGGGAAGGCAGAGGCCGCACAGGGGGGGGGAGGGGGGGTGACGCTGACGTTCTTGGCCCCACGGCATCAAAGCCGCGGTTAGACACGTCTCTGTAGGTGGCGAACGGGACCTTTTCAGCGGACTCTGTTTCAATCTCCGTCCGCAACCTGGACTTTTGCCCTCCTCCGACTTCGGCCTCGAACTCATCTCGATCTCGCGACAACACCTGCTCCAACACCGCGCGCATCGCCTGCGCTCCGATCTCGCGTGCTCGCGCCCCTCCCCCCGCCTACCCCCACCCCCACCACTCGCCATGTCCCACAGCCTCTACGGCATCGTGACCAAGACCGGCGCGATGCGCAAGACCGTCACCGTCGCCGTGCCCCGGTACTTTGAGCACGCCAAGCTGCTCAAGCGTATCCAGAAGGAGACCAAGATGCTCGTGCACGACGAGGACGAGTGTGAGTGTGGCTTGGGGAGGAGTTTGGGGAGGGGGGTCCGGTCTCCACCTAACATCTCTTTGCGCGAAGAACTCGGCGGAGGAGAGCGAAGGTGATAGTGGGGCCAAGGGGAGATGGAGAGGCGAGGCGAGGGGAAAGGGAGGGGCAGGAAGGGAGAGAGACATCAGAGAGTTCCGTGAACGAAGGATTGGCCTCGAGACCATCCGCTCACACCAGCCGCCCTCCTCGGCGACGTCGTCGTCATCCGCCACGGCAAGCCCTTCTCGAAGCGCAAGAGCTACTTTATCCAGTCGCTCGACAACCGCCCAGACTACCCCGGTCTCCCCGAAAAGTCGGTCTACGTTGGTCTCGCCAACAAGAACGCCGCCAACCTCATCACCGCCCAGAAGGCAAAGACAAAGAGGAAAGAGGCAGAGGAGGCGGCCAAGCTCTCCAAGGTCGAGGAGCTTATCAAGAAGGCGCGGTTGTAGGTAGCATTCAGCATGGCATTCACCATTTTCTCCACTCGTCACGGGCTCACGGCTCACGACGACTGTACATGCTTCATGTGTGCTGGCTACTGACTACTGACGATGAGTGGCTGTGTACAATGTGATGGGGTGGGTGATGCTAACTTTATGCTAATGCTGTACTCTCTCTCGTTCTCTAAATGCGTGCACGCGACTCCTTCTCAAACACATACAGGACGCGGCCAACGCCCCCATCGTCCGCAATCGACTTGAGGTTGTGCTTCTTCGCGCGGTCGATGCCCATGTCGACTTTGGCCTTGCCGCGGCTGGCACGGGGGCGCATCTTGCGGCGGGCTGGAACGCGCACAACCTCCTCGTCACTGTCGTCGATGTCAGTGGTATCGCTCTCAGGCGAAGGCGAAGTCGCGGGGATGTCCTCGGATGGCGAGGTGGTGCGACTGCTTCCTCTGCTGCCGTCCCCTCCGCGGAGCCTCTTGGCTGGCGGCTCATCCCCCCGAGCCCGCTTCGCCGCCTTGACGTCGTCGGTCTTCTGGGCGTCGCGGAGCAGGCTGTACAGGAGGTCGTCCTTGATGCCCCCGACTGAGTTTCTGTCGAACGCGTCAACGTGCGCCCACTCTTTGAGCGCGGCAAGCTTGTCCGCCTGAACTTTGTTGGCCTGTCATCAGTTACAGTTGATGTCCCAAAGCTGACCTTCCGCACCATCTTGGCGGTCTGCGAGGGGTTAGCCACCATCGCGACTCGACAACTCACCGGCTCGGGGTCGAACTGGGAGGCGCTGATAAAGCCAGCCTTCGCCTCCTCGTCCGAGCTGTCGTCGTTCTCGTCCTCTGGAGTCTTGGCCTCCTCGTCAGACTCGTTTGACTTCATTCCACCCTTGCCGCCACAGTCGCAGCCAAGGAGATCGTCTGACTTTAGCCGCGCTCGTGCGGGCACTCACGGGTTCCACAACCGTCCGTGTGGGGGTTGACAGTGAAGATGTCGCGCAGCTCTTCGAAGGAGAAGGCTAAGCGTTAGCAGCGCAATGGTCTGGCATTCACAGTCCTTGGCAGTCTTCCCACCGCCTCCTTCACCCAGCATCTGGTCGGAGAGGCCCATCTTGGTGATCTGCCGCTGCGGAAGTCAGCCTCGATCTCCATTCGTGGAGGCACCTGGTAGATCTTTTCGTCGATCGTGTTGACGGTCAACAGGCGATAGATGAACACCGGCTTCTTCTGGCCGTCACTGTGGTCAGCCACGCCACGAAGGATTGCGAACCGATGGATACGGGCCATGGCCTGAAGATCGGTTGAGGGGTTCCTGTATGCGTTAGCTCACATTCACTCTGTAGAGCTAACCAGTCGCTGTCAAAGAGAACCAGCCGCGACGCTCTGTCGGGTCAGCACTTGCATGGGGAGCAGACTCACCCGATGAGGTTGAGGCCTACGCCACCTGCCTTGGCACTGAGGAGGAAGACCATGCTGTCCTGGACGGAGCCACGGTTGAAGCGGTCGACCAGCTCCTGGCGCTGCTTCTGCGGTGTGCTTCCATCCAGGCGGAGAAAGTCGTACCTATGGCGGATGCACAGGTCTTGGATGAGATTGAGGGTCGTAGTCCAGCTCGAGACGACGACAATCTTCTCGTTGCGTGCATAGGCAACCGAGCTGAGGATGTTCTCGAGCACCGTCAACTTCCCTGAGGCGTCAGCCAAGTCTTGGGCATTCTCCTCACCGCTGATGGTCGCGTCAACTGTTCTCGTCTTGGGAGGGATGACCGCCAGAGCAGACTGTAAGAAGTCTATCGCATCCTCGTCGTGGCTTCCGTCCTCCTTCTTGCGGAGAAGCTGAACGTTAGCAGGAGAGGAGTGTCTCAACACACCGTCGGAGAGTTGGCAACCTTGCGGAGAAGGTCGACTGGGGGGTCAGCCACGTCTACCGGTGTCACTCACTCGTCGCGAGGCTCTGTGTACTGCTCATGCCGCGCAGCATGGCTGTCACATCGCGTGGCCCTCCCAGGAGGCGGCGGAAGACCTCCAGCTGCAGCTTCGAGGGGGCAACGAAGAGAACATACTCGGCTGAGGTTAGGAAGCTTCACTTGACGGCTCACTCTTTGGAGGCAGGAAGTTGGTAAGCACCTCTGACGTGCGGCGGATAACGAACTCGAGCGAGAGTTCCTTGAGCTGAGGTTAGCGAAACCAGCATGTGCTCCTCACCTGTTCACTCCGGTCCATACCCAGGTCCGCATCCTTCTTGTTGCAGTTTGGGGTGCGGGCCTTGAGGATAGGCTTCTCAAACTGCCGCACAAAGGCGGAGTGAACTCCAAAGACACCAGGGCAAGCGAAATCAGCCAGCCAGTCAGTCTCTCGTCTCCGCGAGCACTCACCATTGCCCAATACTCGCCGAGATCGTTCTGAACAGGGGTGCCCGTCAGGACTGAGGTGAGCAGTGGGCGCGCGTGGGTCTCTCACGGATGCGCCTCGTGCACGACAGCTCGTTGAACATCTTGGTGGTCTTGTTTTCCTTGGACTTCAGACGGTGACCTTCGTCACAGACAATGAGGCCGATAGGAGGCTGGCAGGACCTCAGCTTCTTGCTGGAACGTCAATAGGGACCAGTGAGCCTGCGTACATGTACTTGCGAAGCTGGTTGTTAGCTCACACACGAGGGGTATGTCTCACTTTCTCATAGCCGATGATCATGACCTGCAGACCGCGATGATTGTGCTGCGGGTTAGCCATGAAAGCTCTTCAACTCACGAAGGCAAGCGTTCTCGGGTCCTCCTTGTCGCCAACGGGAACGACGGTGATGTCTCCCCGAGCCCTTTCCGTCAGCAGAGTGTGGCATGGCCGCCTCACCACTTCTTGAACTCCTGGGCCCAGTTGTTGACCAGTGACACCGGGCAGACGACGAGGGCTTTTCCAATCCTTGAGGTCAGCGAGGAGCCCAGGGGGCCTGGTGCTTGCTCACACTTGCGACTCGTTAGACCACGGTGACTGCTCTGTCCCGTTAGCGGAGGCGTCAGCCGCCAACTTACTCAGAAGGGTGTGGATAAGCGCGATCGTCTGCAGTGTCTTGCCGAGGCCCATCTCGTCCGCGAGGATGCACCCGGTTCCATTGGCTCCGGTCATGCCCATGATGCAGCGGTACATGAACTGCGTGAGTTTGGAGTGGAGGCGACAAAGAACTCACTGTGACACCCTCCCGCTGGTGATCACGCAGCTTGTCCCCAATAGCTGGGTCCACAACGACATCGTTGATGGTGACGCCCCTGTCAAGTCAGTATGGATAAGTTTTGCGCCCTGGACCCACATTCGCTTCGCCTCCGACTCAGACGGCCGGGGAAGCACCAGGGCACCGGGAGCCTTGGGGTCATGCAGCGCGCCGCCCCACGCCTCGCGCTCCTTGTTGTTCTTGTCGCCAATAAAGATCTTCTTCGCGGGCTTGGCGGGCTGCCCGTAGAACGACTTGGCCGACTGCGGAGGGGCGTTGTCCACAGCAGTGGCGAAGGCGGCGGAAGGTGTGCTCGGGCCAGCACTCGAGGGGCCAGCTCTGGGAGTAACGGGAGTGAAAGGGCGGTGTAAGGGGGTGTTTAAAGGGGTGATGCGGGTGGCTAACGGGGTAGTTCCTCGTCCGTTGGCGGTGGGAGCCTTGAATGGCTTCGGTGCCGGGCCGCTGCTGGACGTCGGGTTCGCAGCGGAGTTGAGCGGCGCGTTCATGGGGTTGTTGAGGCAGCACGTTGCGCGGGAGAACCTGATTTCAGCTTGAATAAGGAAGGGCCAGCTCACTCCTGGTAGGACACGGCGCGGTCGACTTCGCAGTCCATCTGACCGATGCGCATCTCAGATCCCGGCCCGGGCAGGCCGCCGATGAGCGATGTCGTCGCCATGCTGGGTTAAGCTGACAATCTAACCGCCCAAGCTCACTGCTTGCCCTCCTCGGAAATCATGGTCACCCGGCTCCCCTCGACCTTGATGAACGCGTCGCCATCCCATGTTTCTGGTGTCAGTGAGGAGAGGTGACGCGAGATGACTCACTGTGCTGCATGGAGAAAGGTGGCGTGGAGAGGAGAATCGCGTCAATACCACTGCCTCA
The DNA here is from genome assembly GCA_023630115.1 of Cutaneotrichosporon sp. PK4640. Taxonomy (NCBI): domain Eukaryota; kingdom Fungi; phylum Basidiomycota; class Tremellomycetes; order Trichosporonales; family Trichosporonaceae; genus Cutaneotrichosporon; species Cutaneotrichosporon sp. PK4640. The sequence continues at coordinate 5,283 of JAMALN010000144.1, forward strand.
CCGCCCCGGAGCGACGTACCTTCTTCTGCTGCGGCTTGCGCCTGCTGTCAGCTTCCTCTGACTGTGTGACCTCACCATTGAACCATGAAGTAGTGAGCATCCCCGGTGCCCTTGTTGGCGCTGTACACTATGCGTCCCCCGCGCCCCGGCTCGGCCGTGACGCGGTTAGAGGGAGCGGCGCGCAGGGGTGCGCGGGTGAGGGAGGGCCTGGAGGCGCCCGAGACGGGGCGGGTTAACCCCGCTGGGCGGGCGGGCTGGGTCAGCGGAGGAAGGGGCTTGGGGATGTCGAGGTCCGAGTCGCCGTCCTCGTCGCACGAGTTGAGCGCTCTGTCGGCGTTCTCGACGGCGTCGACGCTCGCAAAGATGTCGTCTAGTAGCTCTTTCGTGACGTCTGTCATTGGGGTGAAGTGTAATGGGAGGAGAGGAGATGGGGGAGTGGAGGAAGGAAACATTACCAGACGCGTCGAAAACAAGTCGCGTCAACTGCTTTCCCACGGTGGCCCCACAGTTGCCACCCAACTGCTGTGAATCCGCCAACCAACACGACGACTTCCCACTCTCTCTCGTTCCAGTCACTCCATCCAACCTCAATCCACCGCCATGGCGCTCGCCCTCCCCTCCGGCGCCGCTGCGCTCGCGGTGCCCGCCAACAGCCCGCGCAAGGAGAAGAAGCGCAAGCGCAAGGACAAGAAGGACAAGAAGGACGACAAGGAGAAGGAGTACGACAGCGAGGCCGAGCTCGAGGTCTCGGCTGAGGATCTAGTTGCCGCCGAAGGGGGGGAGGCCGCGCGCAAGGATGGCGATGGGGAGGAGGACGAGGACGACGAGCCCGCCGGTCAGGTGGGAGTGGACGTCAAGCAGGCGGCCAAGCGGCGGCGCGACGAGACACTGTGAGTGGGAGGCCAGGAAAGTGAACTCACACCAGGCTTCTCCGCGGCGTGCTCGATGAAGAGCAGGGGCGGCGCTTCGACGCGTTCCGCGGGACCGTTATCCCAAGGGCTGCCGTCAACAAGGTGCGTTTGTGCATAGCTCGCCTAACGCCAGCTCAACCGCGACATGTACGACCAGCACGTGCCCAAGAACCTCGCGCCCGTCGTGGCCGGTCTGCTCAAGATTTTTGTGGCCGACGTCGTTGAGACTGCTCGCGAGCTCCAGCCGCACACGTCGCACCCGACGGGCCCGCTGCAGCCGTACCACCTCCAGATGGCGCGGGTGCGGCTGCAGGAGCAGGGGCTGATGGGCGCGCCGAGCGGGACAGGGGCGCAGCGCTCGTCGACGGGCCTGCGGGCGCGCAAGCCCCTGTTCCGCCGTTAAACACTAGACGCCCGAGCTACACTGTAATTGTACCATGTATCTACTGTATCCATGCTGCTTGCTACTAGATGTCTAGTCTAGGCTAATTCACCGGTCTTGCCCCCCTCCTCGTCCATCTGGTAGAGGTTTTCGATGTCTGTGAGTATGCGCAAAAAGTCCCAAAGATACCCCTGGGCGCGGGCGACGCGCTGCGTCGAGCGCATGAGTTGCGGGATGTCGCTCGGGTCTGGCGGGTCGGACTGGAGCGCGTCGAGCAGCGTGCTCGCGACGTAGCGGACCTTGGCGACGAGCGAGACGGTGTTGATGGCGATGACCTCGAGCGGGATCTTGGAGAGGATGACGAGGAGGTCGCTCACGATCATGTCCTTCTCCGTCTCGGTGAACGCGGGGCGGCGGGACGGCATGCCGAGCGAGCCGCTTCCTGGCGGCTCCTCCTGCGCAAGCTCCTTGTCTGCCAACGCCGCTAGCTCCTCAGAGTACTGCAGGAGGATGTAGCGCACCATCTGCTGGGTGACGTAGATGTTGGCCTGCTGGACGAGGAACGTGTCCTTGATTGCGCGGTGGGCGCGGCTCGGGTCGCGTAACAGCTGTCTAATGTCTGCGTTGACGTGGGCGTCCCACCGCTCCTCAATACGCTCCATGCGCGCACTCGGACTCCCGCCCATGTCTAGCCGCAGCGCCTCGGGGCTGTTGTCCATGAGCGTCATGACCTGGTGGAGGATCGTCTCGATCTCGTTTATCCGCATCTGCAGCATGAGCCCAGATGGGGGCTTGACGCGGTCGTGCTTCCGCTTGTCCAACACCTGGCCGAGCAGGCGGAATAGCTTGGAGATGTAGTAGAAGCCCGCGAGCACCGGCGTGTCGCCCTCTGGCTGGTCGAGATACCCCTCCTCGGTGAGGTACTCGTCGTCCAGCGGGGAGGGGAGAGTGACGTCGCCGCAGTCGATCTCGTGCCATATCGCGATGCGAACGTCGAGGGCGGCGAGCGTCTTGTCCGCCCCGTACTGGAGCCAGAAGACGCGCTTGCGCAGCTCGCGTTCGATCGGGTTGCAGTTCTTGTACCCTGACTCTTCGTGCAGCCGCAGCCGCAGCGAAAGGAGGTAGTTTGCGCCGTTGAAGATCGAGTTGGGCAGCTTGTTGGGCAGGTGGTGGGTCGCCACGGTGTGGAAGTAGTAGATGATGCAGCGGGTGACGCCGAGCTCGGAGAACTCGCGGTCGAGGTACTGCTTGACGATGGCGTTGGCGTCGTCAAACAGTGCCCGTGCCTCCTCTTTTGGCATGCCCACGAGCAGGCGCGGCATCTGCATGAGCGTCACCTCAATGACGGCAAACACGAGCGCGACAAACTCCTCCCCGCCCGGCTGCTCTTCGCGGCGCATCTCGAGGTCGCGCATAAACGACGGCTTGTGCAGACACGGGATGAGGCAGTAGACGTAGTCGAAGTACACGTCCAGGATGCCGTACAGGATGTGTCGGGGGAGGATGGCCTCGATGGGATTGGGGACAGGCGGGGCGAGTGGATCTCGGAGTGGTGGTGGATTCCGCGCGTACATCGCGCGGTCGTCGGACGTGTCGACCGGTGACAGAAAGCTAGGCGACAGCGTGTAGCCGTTCCCCCGCCCCGAGCCGAGCATGTCGCGCTGGTTCGGCCCCGAGAATCCGCGCGCACTTCCCCAGTCGTCGACGTCGCGTCTTCCCATGCCTCTCATCGCGTCCTGGCTCGCGAGCGTCCCTGGCCCGGGGCCAGCCAACATCTCGTCGTCGCGGCGCCCGTTCCCGTACGGGGGCGAATACATGGGCTGGTCGTCCTTGTGCGTGAGGGCCTGCATGCGCTTCAGGTACCTGTCATCAGCGCCGCCACACTCCGAGCGCACATGTTGGGCGGCCCACGCTTCTTGGGCTTGTACTCGAACGTGCCTGCAGTCAGCGCCACCACGATGCGAACCCACAGGCCATCCCGAGCTGTCGGCAGTGTGTGCACACATCCTTCGTGGGCGCGTCGCTGGCCGCTGCGGAACCTGGTGGCGGCCTGTCACACTTGACCCTGGGCGTCAGTGGGTCGCGAATGCACGACTCACTTTCGTGCGCGGCAGGCTGGCGGAGCATCAGCATCTATCTCTGTGGATGAAGAAAGTGTGGTGGTTGGCGCGCGAGCCTGGCAAGTGACATACCGTCGCATGATTCTGGCGTCAGCTCAGTGTCCACATGTCCAGAGTGCAAGATCCACCGATCCACCCCCCGGCCCAATTCGGGTGCTCGTGCCGATCCATGTTCCGCACAACTCACGCGTCTGTCGCGTCTTCTTGGGCTTCTTCTCGTCGCCGTCGGTGCCGTCGCCCTTGACGCGCTTTTTGGAGGCGGCGGGAGACGTGGATGACTTGGGGTCGAGGAGGCCGTAGCCAGTCGGGTCTGGCGGCTGGCCCTCGGCTGGAGGGACATAGTGATCGAGCCGCTCGGCTACACTCCCGAGGTGTTGGAGGGCGCTCTCGACAATGCCGTCGTCCTCGGCCGCCATTTTGAGAGGTGTAGAGGGGAGTATGCAATGCCAAGAGAGATGTTGAGGGAGTAAATGGGAGGAGGTGGGGGGGATGGAGATGAGTCTGCGCGGCAGTGTCAGTTGGGAGGGACGGGGGTTGGGTGGGTATGAGGGGTAGTGGACTGGAGCAGTGGAGGTACTCTGGCTCTAGGCTCTACCGAGTACCGCGTATACCGACTGGTACAATATCCCAACTGCATGCACTGCAGCCCCGGCCTTGATCGGAGTAATCCCCCTCTGCTACTCCTCCTGCAGCAACTACCCCGCGCGCATACGACCAGCCTCCTGTCAGCTGTCTTGCCGCCCCCGCCCCCGCTCGGCCTGCCCTCGCTCCGGTCTATTCAATACCCCTCTCTCTCCCCTCGCCCCCCACACCCCACCCGACACACGGAACCAATTCATCACCATTGCCGAGCTCCTCGCCTCCGCAATCAAGTCAACCCTCGCACTCGGATAGCGGAAAAACCCGTCCAACCCCTTCTGCTCGTCCCCCCCCCCCTCCCCCTCGCTCCAGCGCTCAAGCGCTCAAGCCAGAGGAGATGATATGCATAGGTCTACACTGAATGAATGATGTGGGATGCCATCTATCTAACAGAATCTCTACTCAATGTGCAAGCTGCAAGCAGAGCTCAGCTCATAAAGGTGCCAGACCTGTTGCCGCTCTTCGGCTCGCTAGGATTCGCAAGAGGCCGACGATTACCCGAGGTCGAAGTGGAGGATGCTGGCAATCAGTAACCCGTCAACACCGCAACAACTCACGCTTCTTGGGCTTGGGCTTGTCCTTCTTCTTGCTCTTCTTCTTGTCCTCGGACGACGTGGCCGGCTGGTCGAGGAGGTCGCCCTCAGCGGCATAGTCAAAGACGGGGATATCTCTCGCATGGACCTTCTTCTTGGTTGTCTTCTTTTCGGGGGCAGGCGTTCCCTCGGCTGAATCAGGGGCGGACAGAGACGCGGCCTTGACCTTGACCTTGTTGCTCGTCTTCTGCTTGCGCACAGAAACAACGCCGTCCGCGTCGACAGTAGGACTAGCCTTCGCAGACTCAGCGGGAGCGGCCTCGTCGACAGTCGCAGTCGCCTTGTCCTTACCCTTGCCGATGGACGCGGAGGTGGGAGTCGCTTCGGCCTTGGGAATCTTCCGTTCTCCCGCCGGCACAAACGCAACCGTTTCGGGCTCAGCGGCTTGGTTGGGCACTGCGGGGTCGATAGTGGGAACCTCGGCTGGTGCCTTTTGGAGCGCGGAATGAATCGTGGCCTGCACAGAGGCAAAGCCAGGCGACTGCTCGCGGCTGGTACGTGTCCAGGTTGCGTTCGGTGCCTTGTCGAGGGTACGTCCGAAAAGGGATGAAGACGGGGCCGAGGCAGATGCCGAAGTAGATGCTGGAGCTGCCTGTGTGTGAAGTGTCTTGCCGAACAGAGCCGAGGTGGGCGGCCCCATCTTTCCTAGTGCCTTCTTGCCTGTGATGAGGTCAGACCAGACATCGATGCTGGTGTGGGGCTTCAGCCGCTTGGGTGCAGGTGCCGACTCCGTGGCCGCAGGCGTGGAGGAGCGCGGGGTGGACCCCGAATGCTTCTGCAGGATCGGGTGCTTAGCTGAGGACAGCGGCTGGGCCTCCTCTGATCCTTGCGCGGCCTCGCCGTCCTCGGTAACGCCATTTCGTGCGTCGTGGAAGTCCCGAATACCAGCGGCGATGACGTCAAGGATCTCATCAACGCGGGCGAGGAGCGATGGAGCCTCCCTGCGAAGCTTGTCACAGAGCTGCGGGCGGCGTTGTGGCGACTGGGCAAGATTCATGAGAGTGTGATTGGGGAAGATGAAGCTGGGGTGAGCCTTCACACCATAGAATACTCACTGAGGGCTCTCGTCAAGCTCACGAGCGAGGTTGTCACGCCAGCGGTGAAGGCGCTTGAAGATATATCCAGGCTGCCGATTCATGAAGTCAGCCCTACCGAACTTCTTCGCCAAGTTCTGCCAGCCCATCGGGCCATGACCGTCGGCGCTGTAGCCTTCTCGGACGTGGAGCTTGAGGGCCGTCTCGGCAGAGAGGGCGAGGACAAGTCGGATGCCACTCTGGGGGTTGGGCTTGGGAGTGGATGCGCCATCTCCTCCCTCTGAGTCGGGCGACGGCGGTCTCGACGAGCGTTTGACGAGGCTGTTGCGGAGGTGGTCGTAAACATAGAGAAGGAAGTGGGTGTCGGAACGGGCGTAGAACATCATTTCCTTGGGCAGCGGGCGGATACGCCAGTCGGCCATCTGGTACTGCTTGTCGGCCTCAAACTGGCAGTAGGTCTGCAGCAAGGATTGGAGCGACTTCTTGGGGAAGTCGAGCGTCTTGGCGGCCTGGTAGGTGTCGAACAGGTTGACGACATAGATGTCAAAGTCCCGTTGGAGCCAAACTATGTCCGAGTCGGCGCCGTGGAATACCTTGATGATGGAGGGGTCGGCTAAGACACCGCCGAGCTTGTGCTCACGGAGCTCGGAGCGCAAGGCCAGCGTGTCTACGACCCAGTCCTGCTCGCGGGTGCTGATCTGCATCAGACAGGTGAAGCCGTAGTAGGAGCGTTCGGAGTGGTGCTCAAGATCAACTGCAATCTCCTTGGCCTGAAGGAGGACCTTTGTGAGGGCCGCAAGCTGTTCGGGGGTGTCGACAAACTCGAATGGCGTGTCTTCGAACGACTTGGGCGCGACCGGCTCGCGCTCGATGAACATCGAGGTGGGATAGGGGAGGTGGCGCGTCTCGTAGTAGTAGGGGTGTTGGCGGGCCTTCTCGAGCCGCTCGCGACGGGCGCGACAAGCCGGGGTGCCATCGTCGTCGAAGGGCTCGTCCTCGTCCGAGCCCACAACATAGTCGAGGCCCACCATGGCGTGGTGCTTCTCTTCGAGCGTGGGCTTCCATGGCGGGAGATCGATCGAGTTGTCAACCCGGTCCGCGAACAAGTGCTGGGGCTTCGCAATGTCACGGTCAAGGCGGAGGTGCACGGGGAGCTGCTTGCCGTGTCCGGGTCCGGGCAGCTGTAGTCAGCAATGACTGCTCGGTGACTCACGTTCTTCATCGCATGCGCGTTGGGCCTGACGTCGATCGCCGCCTTCTTGCGCGCGCCGTTGGCCTCGTCAATGTTCGTGTCAGCGTCCTCGAGGAGCGCGTCAATAGAGTCAACGACGGCCGACTGGAAGCTGTCCATCACGTCGTCCTCGTCGGCCAGCGCACGTCGGGACTTTGGCCGCATCGCGCCCTTCGGCTTCGGCTGGCTGTCGACGGTGAGCTGGAGCAGACTGTTGGCGATCTTGAGCACGCGATCACTCGACGCGTCGATGCGCTTGGCAAACTGGCGGTCGAGTGTGCGGTGGAACATCAAGTCGGACTTGTCGGGGAGTTGGGCGGCGTGGGAAGTCCCAGCCTCGAGCGACGTTGTCATCGTCGCCACAAACGCCTCGAAGTCGGATATCATTGCTGCTCTGGTTGATCCGTCTAGCACCGGGGTCTGCTTCTTGGACGCCATGGTGAGCGGAGGCGACGGTGGCAAGGGCTTGCGGTCGGGTTTGAACAAGAGAGGGTCTACGAGTCTCCAAATGGGGATCCGGGATGAGCGGTCGGAACGCTCTTGCCGGCTGGCGGGGGAATAAGAAACGGGCCTGGAGGGTGTGGGAGCTGTGCGGGGGACAGCGGGAAGTTGAGAAGATGGGGGAGGGTGATGCCCAAGACCAAAGGTGACTGTTGGTGGTGTTTGAATTGGCGAGGGGAAGGAAGGTGGTTTAGCTTTTGCAGCCAAGGAGCGTAGCACTTCACTTCCCCGTTTAGGGAGGGAGACTGGGGTGATTGTACAGAGGACGAATGTGAGGGTGTGATGGATATGTTGCGTCGAGCAAGATGTGGATGATAGCGAGCAAGCAGAAGCAGCGTGTGTACCAAGTAGTGTACCAGTGCACCTCGTCTCACTTGTCTCAACCCTCAGCCCTCCACCTGTCCGAAATCTTTGGTGGCGAATAACGTGGTATTATGTAATGATGCTTCCAAAAACTCCCGTTTGCCAGAATCCGAGGATGGACAACCAAAAGTGTGAACCCCGTTCCATCTTCATCTCCGAGATACGTAGAGGACCTCGGCATTGCCATCTACCACACTCTCACTCCTCTCGCAATGTTTGCTTCGTCCAGGTCAGGACCTTCCAGGCAAGGTAAGCAGCCCGCGCCATTCCTCTGCCCGCTTTAGCTCACCCCCAGTCCTCCGCCGGGGTCTTGCGACTGCGACCGCGACTACCACTCCTCCCCCCATCACGGCCTCGGTCCTCCTGTCCCGGCACGCGCTCCTGACCCCGACCCCCGAGCCCCTCGCCAAGGCCTACTACGACTACCAGACCAAGCTGCGGCACGCGCTCTCCAACCCCGTCCCGACCGACTTTTACTTCAAGTCTGGTTCGCTCGCGCTGCGGCGTTTCCTCGAGTCCGAGCACGCCGTCGAGGAGAAGTTTTATGGCACCAAGGTCGCCGGACCAAAGCCCGAGCTGGGTGACGTGCAGCCCGAGCCGCCGCTCGAGGAGAAGTCGCGCGACCACTGGGAGAAGGCGGACGCGAGCCGCGGCGAGCGCTCCCTCGAGCGTTTCCCCGAGGAGGAGGTGTTCTGCCTCGTGCAGGCCAAGGGCAAGTGGACGTTCCCCAGCACGTCGCTGCAGGCCGGCGAGGGGCTCGACGAGGCTGTGACCGAGCGCATTACCGGCGTCAAGGGCCAGCTTAACGGGCAGGGCATGGACACCTGGCTTGTGACGCGCAAGCCCGTTGGCCTTGTGCGCAACGGCGAAGAGAGGGTGAGTTGGCGTCGCGGGGCGTAGGAGGCGCGAAGCGCCGAGACAGCTTGCATTGGACTGGAAAGCTGACAGCAGAACTTCTTCCTCCGCTCGCACATCCTCGCGGGCGAGCCCAAGCCGACCAAGGAGTCGGGCTACTCGGATGTGGCGTGGCTCACGCGTGGCGAGGTCGAGGAGCGCCTGCGGAAACAGGGCGATGACAAGCTCTGGGAGAGCGTCAAGGGCATGTTTGGCGTGGGCAGCCAGGAGGAGTAGAGCTCTACAGCATATGCATATCACCGTTGCACTGAGGTGCGTGGGGGTGTGTCACCCCGTGGCGCGCGCGGATGGAAGGGAAGGATGTGCATGACGATGGGGCACAAGACGTACAGCGGGGCTACAACGTGCGTCACGTCGGCGGGTGTGCATGCTCTGTATTGTTGTTGATGCGCCCAGGCGAGGTGACGGTTGTGGATCGGGCTTGAGCGAGGTGTTGGAACGTGCGTTTGGCGCCATCTCGTCAGGTTGGCGCTTGGTGCCGCCGCCGGAGGGTGCGGTGCGGACGGTGCTATGTGCGGTGTTGTGCGCCAAGGCGGCGCCACTCGTGCGGTCGGCGCACAAGATTCTGGGGGGCCGGGCGGGGCGTTGATGACACGTTATGTGCTGCGGAGCTGGAGGTTCGGCGCGACGCTCAGGAGACACATTGGAGGTCGACCATGCGGTGAACGTTGAGGAGAGCGCGCTATCGGTCGGCGCCCATGGCGATGACTACCTCGCTCCCCTTCCACATCCATCTCCGGAGCATGTGCGCGGCCTCGGCGCGCGGGCCGTGCTCGGGTTCGGTGAGGATGTAGAACACAATCGAGAGGAGGAAGACGAGGATGATGGCGACGGAGGCGGAGCGGCGGAGCGCGGTGGTGAGCGCGTCGAGCCCCCCGCGCTCACTGGGATGGGGGAAGGGCACGAGCTCGTCGGCCAGGTTGGGGCGCATGTCGAGGGGAAGAGGGCGATGGTGAAGATGCAAGAGGATCAATGGAGGATAGTGGCGACGTGGGCTGAGGGAAGGCACGGGGTGTGTGCGAGGTGCGAGACAAGAAGGCGGCGGGTCGACGCGACGTGACTTTGGAGAGCGAGCGCGCTGCAGAAACACTACCACGTCTCAGAGATAGACGAAAGAACCAAGTTGACTCTTCACCATCAACCTCAAACTCCCGAGTCCGAGTCCGAGTCCGAGTTGTACGGTGCTGTCGTCATCACTCACGGACCGCCGCCTGAAAGCCGTCCTGACCCGTCGTATTTTTGTTTTTGGCTCGGCTCCACCGCACGTGCTTTACAATTTCCGCCGGTCTTCTAACTCAACTTCACACACTCGGCAAGCAAGCTAGAACGCGACTACCATGATGGCGATGCTGCGGCGCGCCGCCGTCGTCCTTCCGCTCGCCTGGACCGGCGTCTGGCTAGGATACTATGGTGAGTAACCCGTGCCTGCATTTCTAACACCAGCTTACACCGACACGATGCGGCGCTCGCACATCCGCTCGCGGAACAAGGAGCTCGACTCGGTGCTCCAGAAGCTCGGGGCGGACGGGCGCACCCCGGCCACCGAGGAGGAGAAGGACGCGATCAAGAAGCGTTTCTCGAGCCTCCGGTTCGCGGGGCGGTACTGGAACCCTTATGTCGAGTGGCGCGAGCAGGGTGCTTGGGTGAGTTGAGAAAAGGGAAGGAAGGCTGATCCCAGGAATGGGCGTGGTGGAAGGTCATTCTGTCCACTATCAACGGCAAGCTCTTCTACTTTGATGGCGACCTCCCGGCTGAGCGGCCCATCCCGGACCTGCCTATCGAGACACCAGACTTTGCGCTACTGTACGGCAAGGACGCCCGTGTGCACATCCCCGTGTCGACCGACGACAAGGAGAAGGGGGATGCCAAGGTTAACGGTTATGCCAACGGTCATGCCAACGGGCACGCCAACGGGCACGCGAATGGACACGTGAATGGAAACGCCAACGGGCACGCGCACACCAACGGACACACAAACGGACATGCCAACGGCGACGCTGTTCCCCCAGCTCAGGCGATGCGCCACCGCACCCACCGCGGCGGCGCTGACATCGACATCACGGACAAGCTTACGATCACCTGGGTAAGTCCGCGCGGCATTGGGGGAGAGGGGCGAAGGGCGAGGGGCAAACTCTCAACGGCTGCGGAAAGATCCGCACCCCTCCGCAGTCCATGCCGAGACCAGTCGTCAGTGTCCCGACACTGTCTCAGATCGAGGCATGTACACAAGCCGGATCTGGGATCGCAAGATACGCCTGCTGGCGTTAGCTCGGCACACCGTCTCTGCCCACTTCTCTCCATGACACCCGCGGCTGACAACAGATGGGCCAGTCGACGTCGTACGTCACGCTGGACAAGCTGGCCATCCTCACCGACCCGGCGCTGCAGGACCGCACCATCCCGTCGACGCTCGCACCGCAGCGTATCCGGCCGGCGCCGTGCACGTACGAGGACTTGAAGCGCGTCGACCTGGTTCTTGTGTCGCATAAGTACGCTGCTCCAAGCCTGCCACAGCTGACACCAGCCACTATGACCACCTTGACCCCCAGGCGGTCGTCGAGCTCGGTGACTCGTGCGAGTGGGTCGTGCCGATGGGTGCGGGCGGCTTCCTTCGCGAGCTGGGCGTCACCCGTGTGACGGAACTCGACTGGTGGCAGGAGAGCAAGCACACGCTGCAGCGCCCCGGCGAGAAGGACCGGACGTACACGATCACCGCCGTGCCAGTTATGGTGAGTCCCTATCTCCCGCCGTATCAGCCATCGGCATCGTTTTCCTACTTGCGAGCTGACAGCAGCACTGGTCGGCGCGCTCCCCCGCTGACACGAACGCAACCCTCTGGTCTGCGTTCCACGTCAAGAGCGACACAGACAAGCCCCGCTCCTTCCTCCACCTCGGCGACACAGGCTACTCGCCAACGTTGTATGAGGCCGTGGGCCGCGTGCTCGGGCCGGTCGACCTCGCCGCCATCCCGATCGGCTCTTACGAGCCCCGGTGGCACATGCACCTCCAGCACACGGACCCCGAGGGCGCGGTGCGCATGGCGCTCAACCTCGGCGCTAAGAAGAGCATCGGCGTGCACTGGGGCACTTGGATCATGTCCGACGAGGCGTACAACATGCCCCCGATTGACCTGGCCAAGGCCCGCGAGAAGCTCGGCGTAAGCGAGGACGCGTTCAGCACTGTGCCGGTGGGGAAGACGGTCGTCGTCGACTAGTGTATTAGAGCGTAGATGTAGATGTATCCTTTCACCGCTACCGAAGTGGGGAAAGGCATGGGCGCTTTCGGCCGCGCTGGTGCGCGGGCTGTCCACTGAGCCCATACTGAAGGCCACGATCGGACCCAGGAGAGGTAGGCTGAGGAGGCAGGGTTGAAGTCCCACGTCAAGCTGCCACGTCTCAGTCTGCCAGCGGTAATCTAGAACCTCCACGCTGGTCATTCCAGTCCTACAGCGGCAGCCACTACTCTGAGGCAATGCACGCTGCTGCGAGGCCAATTGTTTGGTTCCCGCACAGCACACCCGCCACCCAACCCACTTTATCCGATCCCCCCATTCCGCAGCACGATGACGAGCAGCCCTCAACCTTCGTTTGCGTGTGATGTGTTCGCATTCACCAATCCACAACCCCACCACAATGTCCTGGGACAATGCACGGCGACACGCGCGCGCCCTCGAGTCCGCGCTCGACACCAAGCTCGCCTCGTACTCGCGCCTCGCGGCGGATATCGCCGGCGGCGGGCGCTTCGGCGGGCCGAGCCGCGATACCCTCGCGCAGGAGGAGGAGGGGGTCGGCGGGTACCGGCTCGTCGAGGAGGAGGTGGAGGAGCTGCTTGAGAAGGTGGGTTGGGCGTGGGCGGGCAGGTGGAGCGAGGCCGAGGGGAGCGAGGGCAAGGAGCGGCGGTGTTATCCCCGGTCCTGCCCTTCCCGCTCGCTCTGACCGGTCTCTGCTAATGCCGCTCGCTTGCTCGCGCCGCTGACACCAGTTGGAACAAGCGATCGACGACCTCGCGGCGCAGATGAACTCGCCGTCGCAGGCACCGAGCGCGTCGATGCAGCACGCGGCCCAGCGCCACCGCGACAACCTCGACGACTACCGGCGCGAGTTTGCGCGTGTGCGCACGGGCATCGAGGGCGCGCTGGCGCGCAGCAACCTGCTGGGCAGCGTGCGCAAGGACATTGAGTGAGCGAGCGAGCGGGCGCAGCGAGGCGCGAGGAAGAAGACTGAGACCAGCGACTACAAGTCGTCCCAGACGTCCGCGACGGACGCGTTACTCGCGGACCGCGGGCGCATCGACTCGAGCCACCGCATGATGGACGAGACGCTCAACCAGGCGTATGCTACGCGCGAGGACTTTGCGCAGCAGCGCGGAATGCTTGCCTCTATCGATGCGCGGATGGGGGGCGTCGTGCAGCAGATGCCGGGCATTAACCGGCTTATTAGCATGATCTCGACGCGGCGGCGCCGGGACACGTTCATTCTCGGCGGCGTCGTGGCTTTCTGTGTGCTCTTGCTCATTGGGTATCTCTTTGGGTGGTAGGCGGGCCTGAGGTGAAGCACGACGAGGACGAGGAGCGCGATGGACTCGGACGAGCCATAGAGGTGTACAACATGATGTGAGATGTGTCGCATGTCGCAGGTCGTGCTGCGCGCTGCGCAGTAAGTCGTACACATACATGGCAAGCCCTGACACACCCCGACACTGGTGCTGCCCGTGTCGACACCCTACATCTGCACAGGATCTACATGCTACAACAACTAAGACTAGTAGTCGTCACCGCGGGACACGACCTCCTTGCACGTCGGGCGGAGGAGGATGGTGTGCTCAAACTGGGCCGTCTGCGCACCGGGCGCGTGGTCGACGAGCGGGGGGTAGTCGGAGAGGATGCCCTCGCGCACAAGCGTGTTGAGGCCGAGGAGGTAGTTCTTCTCGCCGACGTGCTCGAGGTAGCGGCGGCAGAAGGGGAGGGTGCCGAAGTTGGCCTTGATGCTCTTGAGGAGGTTCTTGGCCGACTGGTGGCGCAGCGTGTAGTTTGCCGGCTGCTGCGGCGACAGGGCATAGTGCGAGCACGTGCCGTCCTCGTCAACGCGGCCGTTACCCGTGCTCCCGAACGTCTCGATGGCGAAGTACTCGCCCTCCTCCATGCGGGTCGTGTCCTTGGCCGCGCCAAACTGCTTGACAATCGGCACGCTCTTGCCGGGGATGCCGTCGTGCCCACCGTGGATGGTGTAGGGCACGATGCTGTGGCCGTTGAGGTTGCGGATCGACTTGACGGGGTACGTCTTGCCCTGAACCTCGACCTCGTAGCTCTCCATGACCTCTTGGATCTGCTCGCCAATGTCGCACAGCCGCACGTCGATACCCGCCGCAGCGATACCCGTGTTCGTCGCGTCCTTGACTGCCTCGAGCAGCTTGTCCCACGTCGGCTCCCAGTTGAGCGTGAACGCCGAGTCGACAATCCGCCCCTTGACGTGCACGCCGAAGTCGACCTTGAGCACATCGCTCTTCTGCAGCACCTTGGTATCTCCCGGGTTGGGCGAGTAGTGCGCCGCGACCTCGTTCGTGCTCAGGCCTGTTGGGAAGCCGATGCCCGCCTCGAACCCGTTCTCCTCGACCAGGGCGCGCGTGCCGTTCTCAATCATGTCGGCAATCTCGATCATCGTCATACCCGGCTTGATGTTGCGGGCCGCGTACTGCCGAACCTGACGGTGCACCTCGGCCGCCTTGCGGATGTTCTGGTACGTGTCCGTCGGGTCCTCCTGCGCCAGACGCTCCTTCTCGCGCATCTCCTCAGACGTGATACGGGACGTGGTGCTGTTGTCAGCTTCCAAGTGGCCAACCAAAGCTCACTCGTCCTTGTACTCGACCTCCTCGCCGACAGGGTACACGCCGTTGCGGAAGATTTTGCTCAGGCCGACGCGCGGGGGCTCGGACTGGACCATAGCGGCCTTCTTCTTCTTGGCTGCGGGTTAGATTCGTCGCGGCTAGCAGCGTCGTTGAAGCTCACGCTTTTTCTTCTTCTTCTTCTTCTTCTGGGCGTCTGTTGTCAGCTCAGGATCAAGAAGTGTAGCTGGACTCACCTCCTGCAGCCCCGGCGGCTCCCTCCTCATCGTCATCCTCGCCCTCGTCATCCTCGACCTCGTCAGGCTTCTTGTCCTCCTCCTTGTCCTCAATCTTGAGGTCGTCGACCTTTGGAAGGGCGACTGGCGCCATGGTTACACTCTGCTTATCAGCTTGATAACAGGGGCTAGTTAGCAGGGCGGATGATCTCTCAGGTCATAAAGGTTATCTGCTCCGGAGGGTCTTAAGCTCCTTGGAAGTCTAACATGATATTTGACGACATCATTGAGAAGGATTGGAGTGGAGTGGGGTGGAGTGAGGTCCGGATGGACAACTTACACTGATACACTTGTGTCAAGGAAATAGGGAGGCCGTTGGGGCCAAGCACAGGCGATTGCGAGTACTGAGACTGCGAGTGGGATGAGTAGATGGTGAAGAGAGAAAGGAGAGAGATGGAGGAGATCGGATGCGAGGTCAATGTTGGCGGAGAGGATCAAGTGCCGACCGTGTGGCTCCAACCTCGTGGGCGCAGAAAAGTTGCCTTCCTTGGGTTCACCCCAGCCAACGACATTCCGTCATCACCCCTCGACTCACCTCCACTCTTTCAGTCAACAACATCCACCATGGCAGCCATCTCTTTCTCCTACACCCTCGACCCCCCAGCAGGCATCTCCGCCCCCGCTCAGCCCCAGGCCGCCGAGCACTCCTTCCCCATCACCCCGGGCGCCGGGCGCTCCAAGACCGAGGCGTACTACACCGCGGCGTCGGCGGCGCTCAAGGGCGCCCAGGCGCAGGCGAACGAGGTGTTCACGGCGTGGAAGGACGCCGTTGGTGACGCCGAGAAGCACAAGGAGAACGCTGGGAACGTCGGCAAGGGGCAGGGCAAGGCTGCGCGCATGATGGCGGCGAACAAGGCCGCCGAGGCTGCCTTCGACGCGCAGGAGGAGGACGAGTCAGATGAGGACGGCGTCGATCTCGCCGAGGCTGGTGCTTGTGAGCTAACCTATCTAGATTCATAACTGACAGCAGAAACGCATGCCGATGGATACGCGGCGATAACGGCCCCGTCAAGACGGCCGTACCTATGCCGGCGCCATGCGGAACGACGAGCTCGCGACCTCATTGGCATGCGGAGGGCTCCAGAGGTGACGAAAAAGCGAATACCGAGCCTCATCTCCGTGGCTGCCGTCACGGAGCGGCGATGGGCGGTAGATGGCGGCTCGACCCACTTGTACACTAGGCACCTTGTATTATCTGGCTAGACATGATAGAGCATGCACAAAACCTTCGGCGGTGCTCGGCCCCACGGGCAGCTGGCGGGACCCTCCACTGCCGTATGGAGGCCCGTCGTGTCCGGCCTACACCCGGGCCAGTGTCCACATGCACCCTCCTGATCCAGGCACGGCCTTGACACGGCGTCGAGGGGAGTCGAGGGGAGACGAGCTGGCGTATCTGTGGCGCGTAGGTGGAAGGGTGAATTGGCGTGAGTTGGCGGTAGGACCGACTGGCGGTGTTAGCGGCCGCGTATCCGCGGGATGAGGATCCGACCGTGCCTCGCAACCCTCGCCAACCTCGCCTCCCCTACCGCTCATCTTGCTGATTGCCCTTGCTGTAACACCCACTTCTCCCAGCCGCCAGCGATGCGCCAGCGTGCCAGCGTGCCTCGGCGCGGCGGCGGGGTGCCCCATGGCCTATGGGATGGATGCAAGAGAGGAGAGAGAGGAGAGGATGTACGTTGTGGCCCCCTTGTCTACCCCGCTTAACGCGCCAATCGGTGGTTGTCGTATGTCCCGGTCCATCCAAGAGCCTAGCCCCACACTCCCCCCTCCCCAGATATCCCGAACTAGTCCCCGGCCCACGCTCTCTTCACAATATCTATATAGCCCACTTCCGCACCTCTTCTCTTCCAGCTCTTCCCCCCCTCACCACTCCAAAGCACAGCCATGTCCGCTCTTGCTGCCCTCCGCCCCGTCGCCCGCGCCTCGGTCGCCCGCACCACCGCCGTGCGCACCATGGCCTCGTCGTCGAGTGAGTACCCCGGCTATTACCCCGCCGGCCCGGAGCAGCCGCTGACCACCCAGAGTTCGCGACCTACAACTGGGAGGACCCCCTCAACATGAACTCGCTGCTCACCGACGAGGAGCTTGCCGTCCAGTGAGTTGGAGTCGCCCGCCGGCGAGGAGCCGGCGTGAAAAGCCTACCCCGGATATCACAGCGACTAACCGGCCAGGGAGACCGCCCGCAACTACGCCAAGGCCGAGCTCCTCCCCCGCGTCACTGAGGGGTACCGCAACGTGAGTCGTGCTGGAAGCAACAGTCGGCGTTCCAGAGACTAACGCGCTCAGGAGACCTTCGACAAGTCCATCATGACCGGCATGGGTGAGCTCGGCCTCCTCGGCCCCACCATCCAGGGCTACGGGTGTGCCGGTGTCTCCAACGTCGCGTACGGCCTCATCGCGCGCGAGGTCGAGCGCATCGACTCGGGCTACCGCTCCATGATGTCGGTTCAGTCCTCGCTCGTCATGCACCCCATCAACGAGTTCGGCTCCGAGGCCCAGAAGGAGAAGTACCTCCCCAAGCTCGCCAAGGGCGAGTTCGTCGGCGCTTTCGGCCTCACCGAGCCCAACCACGGCTCGGACCCCGCCGGCATGGAGACCACCGCTACCAAGACCAAGGGCGGGTGGGTCCTCAACGGCTCCAAGACCTGGATCTCGAACGCCCCCGCCGCCGACGTCTTCGTCATCTGGGCCCGTGAGGTCGAGAACGGCCAGAAGGGCAAGATCCGTGGCTTCGTCGTCGAGAAGGGCGCTGAGGGTCTTTCGGCCCCCAAGATCGCTCACAAGCTCGCTCTCCGCGCCTCGGTCACCGGCTCCATCTTCATGGACAACGTCCAGCTCGGCGAGGACGCCCTTCTCCCCAAGTCGGGCGGCCTCGGCTCCCCCTTCTCGTGCCTCAACTCGGCCCGCTTCGGCATCTCGTGGGGTGTCATGGGCGCCCTTGAGGACTCGATCGCCCGTGCCCGCGACTACGCCCTCGAGCGCAAGCAGTTCGGCCGCCCCCTCGCCTCGTTCCAGCTCGTCCAGAAGAAGCTCGTTGACGCCCACGCTACCGCCACCCTTGGCCTCCTCGGCTCGCTCCAGCTTGGCCGCCTCAAGGACCAGGACGGCCAGTGGTGCCCTGACATGATCTCGCTCATGAAGCGCAACAACTGCGGTAACGCCCTCCAGCAGGTCCGCGTCCTCCTCGACATCTTTGGCGGCAACGCGTGCTCCGACGAGTACCACGTCGGCCGCCACGAGGCCAACCTCCAGGTGTGCAACACCTACGAGGGCACCTACGACATCCACGGCCTCATCCTCGGCAAGGCCATGACCGGCATCGCTGCCTTCGCCAACTAGACTAGACTGTGTGGTTTTTGTGTCTCTCGTCCCTCCATCTCATCAGTAGTGTCTAGCTCTTGGGCTGTGGGTCATGTATAAGTACTGCTTGCTGCGAGGCTGCGCTGGGTATGATCAGGCTATGGAGGTGCAGACAGTTTATGCTCTAGAGGTTCTGTGCTGCCCGCTAGCGAACGAGCCGTTCTTCTATCGACCCGCTCGCCATTTAGCCTCCCGCTCTCCGCAGATCCGCTCACTAATGAGCCTCAACCCCGCCAACAGGCCCGCTCGCCAACAGGCAGCCAATCCGTGCACGATGTTGCGTGGTTTGAGCAGATGCAGACGGATCCGTGGTTGCATGGCTGATGTCATGTACTCTCCCACGGGTGCAACGTCGGTCGGATTCCAGGCACGCACGCGCCTTCACTCGGCTGTCGCCGCACCGAGTTCCACCCAAGAATGTCAAGAACACGCTACATCTCACCCTCTCCCAACTCTCTCGCCATGGCCCTCCTCCGCCCCAGGCCTGGCCTGGGCCTGGTGAGCCGCCCCTCCGTGGCCTCATCCTCGCGTGCGCTTGTGCGCGGTATCCGGAGCGGCCGGTCACCACACCGCGCCTCCGACCCCGACAAGGAGGAGGAGGGACCCGTCATTGCGCTCGGCGGCCCCCCTCCTCCCCCTCCGCCCCCGCCCCCACCAGAAATGCCTCGCGCCTACTCGTACACCAACGGCTATTCAGGCCGCTCTGAACAGCCGCCAAGCTTCGACTCGCCGAGCTTCGAGGCACCCCGGTACGAAACGCCACGGTACGATGCTCCTCCCTACCCTCCACACACCGCCAGCTACGAGCCTCCGAAGCTGGAGCGTGACAGCGAGGTCGTCGCCCCCGCCGACGTCAACGTCAAGGTAGAGGGCGCGCCGCGCTCCGAGGACAAGGCTGCCGAGCCGCCCCTCCTCCTCTCCGCCGATGCGCCGCCCGAACCCGTCCCACGGATCGCACCACCCGCACCAGAGTCCGACACCCCTGAACCTCCACGATCCTCCTCCGACTCCACTACGTCCTCCGAATCCACCACGCCCTCCAAGGAGGAGTGGGAGCGCAAGTATGAGGAGCTGCAGACGGCGTACAACAAGAAGATGAGAGAGCTGCGCGCGTCGATGGACGAGCGGATGAAGAGGCTCGCCGTCAAGACCGGCGAGACGCTCGCGCTCGTGAGCCAGAAGGTCAACGAGGTCACAGGCTACCGCGAGGTCGAGCGACTCAAGCAGAGCGTCAAGAACCGGGGTGAGCTTGGATGTCCGACGTGAGCTGACGACAGAACAGGAGATCAAGGAGGGGCGCGAGACGGTGCGCGAGGCCAAGAAGGCGTACGAGGATGCGGTCGCGACGCTCTCGAGCACGCAGCAGAGCGTCAATGCTCTGCTGGAGAGAAAGCACTCGTGGAGCGACCAGGACGTCGCCAACTTTACGAAGCTCGTGCGCTCGGACCACGCGTCCCGTTCGGCGGTGACGACCACCAACGAGGCTCTCAAGAACGCCGAGCTGGCCGTCGACAAGGCATTCACGGGCCTCATGCAGTCTATCCTCGAACGCTACCACGAGGAGCAGGTGTGGAGCGACAAGATTCGCTCTGTGAGCACGTGGGCGCAGGTCGCCGCGCTCGTGGCCAACTTGATTGTGTTCATGAGCGCGATCGCCTTCATCGAGCCATGGAAGCGCCGCCGCCTGGTCCAGGGCCTCGAAGAGCGCGTGAGCGGGATGATGGGGCGCGTCGAGGGCGAGATCCAGGGGTTGGCGGAGAAGGTCGGCGAGCTCGACAACAAGATCGCGGCCGCCGCTGTGGCTGCCCCCACCGTTACTCCTGCGCCACCGCCGGCTGTCGTGGATGTGCGGGCTGGCGGCGATGTCGTCGGGGAGGGCGAGGCGGCGATGGCTGGAGACTCGGCGCAGCAGGCCGAGGCCGTTGCGGCGCTCGTCAACAGCCTCTTCGCCGATGCCCTTGAGAGCGACGTCGCACTCGGCCCGTCGCCGTTGGAACAGGTCGCCGAGGGCGAGTCGTACCATGCCCGCGCGCTGCAGTGGACCGCCGCGCAGCTGGGCCACGTCGCTGCTCCCAGCCCCGAGCGCGATTTGGCGGCCGCGGGGCTGCTGGGCGCCGCGGCGGGCGTCGCGGTCATTGGAGTGTGCTCGCTCGTCGCAGGGCTGCTTAGATCATAACCACTCATTAGAATCATGCACAGCATTAGCATTGGCCGGAGCCAAATAGTCAACCTTCCACCATTGTCACCTGAGAGATTGAAACAGCTCACAGCCAGCATGTCGGCAGACGTGTACACCTTGGCAGCTTCAGAGGGCACATGTACCGCTGATAAGCCTCCCACACCGCTGTTGCAGACGCTACTATTCCCGGTGTGGTGGAGGATGCCCGATCCACGTGGTAATCCCGGTGGGCGGCATTCCGGTGTCCGGTCCGGTCGCCCGCGGCAACTGCAGGCTACTGTATGCCCCACTCACCCGACCCCATCAACAAGACCAAACCTTTCCGCGCTCCCATCTCCTCTCACTCTCACTCCTCACTCCACTCACTCTCACACGACACGACACGATGGCAGACTACACGACCACCAAGCCCTTGTTGATCGTGGTGATGGTGAGTGCGGTGATCAGCTCGCGCGCGCACGATGAAGCTGACAGCAGGGGCCTGCGTCCTGGTGAGTGTTGTGCACACGACCGGCGTTACGGCTGGCAATCTCTGCGGTGTTCCCAGCTACAATGTCATTTATGAGTAGCTGGGCATCTTACCGCGTCTGCCTCCTCCCTCCCCCTCCCCGCCTCCCACTACACTCCCCCATGCTGACAGCAGCGGCAAGTCGACGATCGGCGCCAACCTCGCCCGCGACCTCGGCATCTCGTTCATTGACGGCGACGCGCTCCACCCGCCCGCCAACGTCGCCAAGATGAGCGCGGGCAACCCGCTGAACGACGCCGACCGCCTGCCCTGGCTCCAGATCATCCGCGCCACGGGGATCCGCGAGTGCCGTGCCGCGTGGGAGCGCGGGGACGGCCGCGTGCCGGACCAGGAGGAGGGGAAGGGCAAGCTCGGGCGCCCGGCGTGTGTGATTGCCTGCAGCGCGCTCAAGAAGTACTACCGCGACATTTTGCGGGGCGAGACTGAGGTGGTGCCGGAGGAGAAGGTGAGTGGGTGTGGGGTTTCGGACAGGCCTGTCCTACATCCAGGCTGCGACGCCGATCGCCTTTGATTCTGTCTGAACCGCTGGGGGCGATGCTGCACACCTGCCCGTCGGTGAGGGGCTGGACTGTGGCGCGTGCCGGCGTCGCGATGACCATCTGAGCAGATGCGCTACAGTTCCATGCCTTCAGACGGCGAGGTGGCATCCTCGACGGTCTGCGTGCATCTCTGCGCCCTCTGTCGTGCTACACGGGTGGAGCCGGTCGAGGGAGAAGACACCAGCGCTTGAGGAGACAGCTGACACCAGCCCGTGATGAAGACCATCTTCGTGTACTGCAATGGGTCGCCCGAGCTGCTGGCGCAGCGCATCGCCGCACGCCAGGGACACTTTATGAAGCCGCAAATGCTGGCCTCGCAGCTTGCGACGCTCGAGGACCCGACAGCCGAGCCTGGCGTCGTGGATGTGGATATCTCCGCGTCGCCCGAGGAGGTGTCCCGTCGTGCGCTGAGCGGTACGCGCCAAGTCGTGGCAGACATGGAGTCGGGGGGCGAGTAATCTCCCTCTCCTTCTCTCTATCTCTCTCTATACTCGTCGATCATAGGAACCATGCATGCATTCACCAACAACGCAGCAGCCCGAGCCGACCCAGCTTCCTGGCATTCCCAGCTCTCTGCACGCGTCGGCATCGTCCGCTGAAGCCCGTCACTTCCTTGATGATGGCTCCATAGCAGGTGACGTTACAGCTGCAGCGCCAGTAGCAAGCGATCAACCCACGCAATCAACATCCTGCCCCGGCACAGCTGGCGCAGCTGTAGACGTAGCAGCAAGTGCAGCAGCTGGCCAGGCGTGGACATGACGTGGGCCAGTTGGTGGAATGTCCTGAGCGCGGTTGGCCGAAAGTCATTGTGCAGGTACCGACCGGCCCGACGTTCCCGACCCCTCCCAACTTTCCATCCACCCACCCCATCGTCCCACCCATGCCGCCCCGCACCGTCGCCGTCGTCGGCGGTGGCCTCGCGGGCCTCACCGCCGCCTACCGCCTCGCCTCGCGCGGCGCAAAGGTCACCCTCCTCGAACCGTCCAAGGTGGGTGGGTGGGCCCAGACCCAGACCTACCCCGTGTCCTTCACCCGCGACGGCCAACGTCACGACGGCAGCGTCACCCTCGAGTTTGGCCCGCGCTCCATCCGCCCGCGCGGCGGGCCCGGCGCCCCCGCCATGCTCCAGCTCGTGCGCTCCGTTTTGGCGTCGCTGATCCCAGATCCACGACCTGGACTTGAGCGGGCGCATCGTCCCGATCCCAAACGACCACCCCGCCGCCAAGAATAGGTACCTCTACGACCCGGACCGCGGGAGCCTCTCCGCCGTCCACGCCTCCCCTCTGGCCCTTTTCAGCCCACGTACCGCCCCGGCGGTGCAGCAGCTTATGCTCGCGTTTGCGGTGGAGCCCTTCCGCCGCTCCCGGCCGCCAGAGGGCGACGAGAGCGTCGCGGCGTTCTTCGAGCGCCGCTTCGGCGCCGGCGCGGCGCGCACAGCCTCCGCCTTCGTGCATGGGATCTATGCCGCCGACCCCGCGCAGTTGTCGCTGCGCTCCGCGTTCGGCATCCTCCACGCGGCAGAGAAGAAGGCCGGCAGTGTGGTGCTTGGCATGCTCCGTGGCCCCCGACCCAAAGCCGAGGTGGATGCCGAGATGGCCGCGTGGGCCGCCATCGGGCCACTGGGGAAACAGCGCGAGGGGTGGAACATGTATGCCCTACGCGGGGGCATGGGCCAACTCATCGCCGCGCTGGAGGACAAGACGCGCGCCGCCGGCGTCGAGGTCCGGAGGGCGCGCGTGCTCCGCCTCAGCCCCGACGCGCGTGTCAACATCGAGACGAGCTACGGCCCTCTGCGCGTCGACCACGTCGTCGCCGCCCTCCCCCCCCGGAGGCTGGAGCGCGTCCTCTCTTCCCCGCTCCCGCACCTCCTCGCCAACCCGTCCACCACTGTCGGCGTGGTCAACGTCGTCCTCCCCCTCCCGCCCAAGGACATCCACCCGAACGGGTTCGGGTACCTCATCCCCCGCGGTGGGAACAACCCCGAGGGTGCGCTCGGCGTCGTCTTCGACTCGACGGCGCTGCCCGGCACCGACGAGGGCGGGCTCGAGGGCCAGGTGACCAAGCTGACGGTCATGCTTGGCGGGCCGCACTGGAGCAGCTACGGCGGTGTTCGTGAGCCGTCACACGACGAGCAGCTTGTTCCCTTGGCGATGGCGCATCTGAGGCGCGCATTCCCGCACCTCAAGGATGTGGAACCGCTGTTCGCGGTTCCCCACCTCAACAGAGAGTGCATCCCGACTTATGCGCCCGGGCACGGCGCCCGGCTGAGGGAGACGCACGAGGCCATCGCCTCCGGCCCGTGGGCTGGGCGCCTGAGCGTCGTCGGGGCCGGGTATGGCGGCGTGAGTGTCAACGACTGTGTTCTCGGCGCCGACCTGGTTGCGAAGGGATTGAGCGAGAGCGAGGGCACCGTGACTGGCCTGGAGCGCTGGGCGGAGTGGGAGTAGTGCATGGGGGAGCGGGAAGCATGGCAGCATGTAGCATAGCATTATAGTAGCATTGCATACATCTCATCTCATCTCGAGTTGTCAGAACAGTTCCCCAACACGGCCATCACCCCTGCCGTCATTGGTGGCGGAGCGGGACGGAAGCAATTTCCGGTGGGTGGTGGGAGTCCGCGGTTGACATCCGCGCTCCGGCTGATCGTCACAACCACCACTTACTCGTCTCCATCACTGCGAAAATGGCCGACAAGTCCCAGGAGCAGGTCGTCCGCGCCCCCGAGGAGGGAACGTCTGTTGAGGTGCGTACCCTCCAGCGACGGCAGGGATGGACGTGCTCGCCCGCTAACCCCAGTTCTCCCCCTCCCTCCTGCAACGGCTCATGGCGCCGCGCGCCGCCGCGCCCTCCACCGACGACCTCGTGCGCCAGCGCCTGGCGGCCGAGAGCGCCGCGCTGAGGCAGAAGGAGGCCGAGATCCTGGGCTCGATTTCCGCCGCGCTCGAGAAGGAGAACCTCGACCGCGAGAAGCCCGGCATGTCCTCCGAGGTGCTGGGGAACGACATTGAGGCCGTGCGCGAGAAGATTGAGCGCATGGCGCAGGACAAGAAGAACCTCGAGACGCCGGAGCTGGCTGCCGCGCGGGCGAGCGTGGTCGCGTGC
This sequence comes from Cutaneotrichosporon sp. PK4640, assembly GCA_023630115.1. Classification (NCBI taxonomy): domain Eukaryota; kingdom Fungi; phylum Basidiomycota; class Tremellomycetes; order Trichosporonales; family Trichosporonaceae; genus Cutaneotrichosporon; species Cutaneotrichosporon sp. PK4640. The sequence goes on from JAMALN010000144.1 coordinate 29,797, forward strand.
TACAAGTGAGTCGGAAGAGAGCGAAGGGTTCGGCGGTGTTGCCGGCTGGGCGATGGGAGAGGTTGGCGTTGTGAGAAGCAGCACGTGTGCCTCCGCCACATGTTGTGGGGCTGTTGGCAGCCTGGGGTGCTGTGCGAGCGCACGAGAGGGAGGGGCAGGGGGTGTGGGGCCGGCAGGCCTGTGGGTTTGGAGGCAGCAGTGCACCGAATGGCCGCTACTCGCTGCGGACAATCCTTGTCCGTCCCCGTCTCCCTCTCACAATGTTATGTCTGCTATCAGCTACCGCCTGGACATCGTTAGCTGACCCCAGGAACAAGCCCGAGCGCGCACTCGACTGCTGGGCCGAGGTCGACGCCTTCAAGGCGCAGGTCTCCAAGCTCGAGCAGGCGTTCGTCAAGTCGCTCCACTAGGCACTAGATAACAGGATGCATAGGCATGCTTAGGGTGGTGTTCAGTCTCTGTATCTGGAGGGTGTGTGTGGCCCGGAAAGTGTCAGTCTTGCTTCTCGCTGGTGTGAGGAGTGGTTCGGTGCGGAGACGCTCTGAAGCGGAGCCGCGGAGGACGCGGAGATCGGCGATTTCAGCCGACCCTCCTCCACCGAAGTTGTCGCAAGTTGACACTTCTTCAATCGCCACCCACCACACCCACACCCACAATGCTCTCCCTGCGCGTCCTCTTCCGCCGCCCCGCCCTCCGCGCGTTCAGCACGACGCCCCTGCGCGCGCGCGACTTCAACCGCCCCGGACCCCCTGCCCTCCCCGCCGCCGAGCAGGCTGAGTTTGAGCGCCTCCAGAAGGCCGCCGAGGTCGCCGTGCCCGCCGCCCTCGAAGACGCGACCCCCGACGAGCTGCTCAAGGCCATGGACGGGATGTCGCACCCCGACTTCCGGAAGGGCGCGGCGCCGACTTTTGAGGGCGACACTAACCCCGTTACTGGGGAGGTCGGGGGCCCGAAGCGCGATCCGTTCCAGGCCAGCCAGGAGGATTGGGCCTTTGGGGGGCGGGTTACGGTGAGTACTGCGTGGAAGAGGGGGACGGGGGGTACCGGTGTGAAGGGAGAAGACGGGAGGGGATGGGAGGCTAGTGGAGGAGTGGAATGGGGATGAAGTGGAGTGGGACGGACTGAGGGGTTGGCCCAGAATTGCTGACAACAGGACTTCTAATCGCGCCAACATTTATGCCGTGCCAGGCCACTCTCTGACTGCACCCTCTCTATGTAAACCCTGTACTCGCGCCATGATAATTGGTACATGCTGCTGCTGGCTGCTCTACATATCACTCTAGGCCGCCGCGGCCACGGCGGGGGTCTGCGTCTGGCTTGTCGACTGCTGCTCCTCGGCGGCAGCCTTCTCCGCCTCCTCGGCCTCAATCTTGGCGAACGGGTCCTCGGACGAGAGGTCGAGGTTGTGCACGCCCGTCTTGTCGATGATGATGCAGTTGAAGTCAAACTTGACGGTCAAGCCTGGGGTCAGTTAACGACGCGGTCGCGGAAGCTGGCAGGTGACCAAGTAGCAGGCTGTCGCCCAACACGCGGGCGCACCCCGCCCGCCCCGAATCCTGCCCTCGGCAAGCGCACTCACGAATGGCCACCTCGTTGATGCACTTCTTCAGCACATCGAGCGCCTGGCGACGGTCACACCCCTCGGTCCACCACTTGTCCATCGTCGAGAGCGCAACGAGCTGCCCGAACCCGTGCGCAGCGTACGGCACAACCGCCTTGGTGCCGAGGTAGTCGATCCAGTAGAGGTGGGGCTCGTCCGACGTCGTGTCGTACCCGCCGAGGAGGAGGTTGACGGCGTACGGTCTGCGGGAGCGGATGGCGTCGGCGAGGGAACGGCGGATCCACGCGCTCGCGGCGTGCGGGAGGAGCGCAGAGTTGTGACGAATGTGGTACAGGCGGACGTTGCGCTCGATGAAGTCGGCAAAGTTGTTGGTGTCGCCGGGCTCGCCGCCGTACGCCATGGCGAGGTGGGGGCCGAGGACCTTGAGCTTGTTCTCGTCCGACTTGAACTGGAGGATTGAGCGGCCCGCCGTCATGTCCGAGGCGAGGAGGACGAAGTCCTTGCCTGTGGGTGGAAGCGGTGGGGCGGAGCAGAGGGGAGAGGAGGGGCAGATGGGGAGAGGGTAAGGAGGGCCGCGGTAGTCACGTCGAGAGAGGTGGTCATGAACGGTGAGATTCCGTGCAGGAAAGCGTGCGTCAGCATTATGCGCGAGCCGCGGTGTAGCGGCACTCACCGCTGATGCCGAATGAGCACTCCATTGCTGCAAGGATGAAAGAGGAGAGGAGGTGGTGGAGAGGAAGGTGTTGGTGGTGGTGAGCGAGTGACCTTTGGTGCGCTCATCGATTGTCGTCAGCGTTGACGGTTGCGCGTCTGGGGTAAGGGGGTGGGTCATTTAAGTAGTCACGCGCTGATCTCGTGCGGATCACGTGGGAAGTGTTGTGGATTTTGGAACGCATAGAACGAGCTGTGAAGTTGCCGCCCAACCTAGACCTCTATCCACAATCTCTCATCGCAGCTCTCTACATCGACCCATCTACAGCTCACAAGCTCGACAAACAGACAAACGAGCTTCAAGACCGATACCGATACAAGGCAGTTCGGCGTACAGCAACAACCCAACCACAACCAAACAGCAACCATGTCGCGCCCCGAGGAAATCGCGCCGCCTCAAGTGGTGAGCTTCGAGGACCGAGCGACAGCTAACAGCAGTTCTACGGAGATGTCGAGGCCAAGAAGTACACGGGCAAGTGAGTGTCCTCTGTTCACCATTGAAGCTGGGAGGGATGCTGGGCGGGCTATCGGAAGACACGGTGCAGCTCGCCTTCCTCCACCTTTCCCTGCCATACTGCCGCTGACCTCAGCACCCGTGTACAGAACATTCAGGCGCAGATGACCGACCGTGCTCTCGAGCTCCTCCAGCTTCCTCCCGGGGAGTCGCAGTTCCTCCTCGACATTGGGTGCGGAAGCGGCCTGAGCGGCGAGATCCTGGACGAGGACGGGCACATCTGGGTCGGCGTTGACATTGCGCCGAGCATGCTGGGTGAGCTACTCTAACCCCTTAAGGAGCTGACAGGCAGAGGTGGCGATTGAGCGCGAGGTCGAGGGCGACCTCTTCCTCCAGGACATCGGGCAGGGCTTTGGCTTCCGCCCAGGAACCTTCGACGGCGCCATCTCGATCTCGGTGCTGCAGTGGCTGCTCAACGCCGACTCGAACACGCACTCGCCCCCTCAGCGCCTCACGCGCTTCTTCACCACGCTTCACTCTGCTCTCAAGAACCCGTCGCGCGCCGTGTTCCAGTTCTACCCCAACTCGGACGACCAGGTGCAGCTCATCACGCAGTGCGCGCAGCGAGCGGGTTTCGGTGGTGGTATCGTCGTCGACTACCCCAACTCGAGGAAGGCGCGCAAGATGTACCTCTGTCTCATGGTGGGACAGCAGGAGATCCCCAAGGGCATTGACGGCGACGTCGAGGTGGACGAGGGAGAGCGCCGCAAGACGATCCGGAACGAGCGCCGCAGGAAGCGCGATGCGTCCCGCAAGAAGCTCAAGGGGACGAAGGGGCTCACCGGCAAGGAATGGGTGCTCAAGAAGAAGGAGCTGTACCGCACCCGCGGCAAGGAGGCGTACGTTTTGCAGCGCAGCTGTATCAATCACCTGGACCAGCTGACACCAGGGTGCCACGGGACTCCAAGTACACTGCGCGCAAGCGTCGTGTGCAGTTCTAATCTGTGTCGTTCTGTCTGTACTATTATGCGGTTATGCATGTGCTTAGGGCTAGAGCTAGAGCTGGCTAGCTGCTTGGAAATGTGGGCGGAGCGGATCAAGGCGGCGCGTGCGGACCTCCACCTCCGTGCCCACCGCAGTGACGACCCGTGCCTGAAGATGGATAGATAGTTTCGGGCACTCGCCCCCGATCCTCGAATACGCGCCGACCCAGCAGACCGCGTCGCTGCATTGCATCGTCAGTCCATCGCCCACCTTCAACATGCCAGAGGCGCACAGCCCGACCTTCCAGCGGGCGCTCATGGTAAGTGGCATGCTCGGCTTGCGCTTCTGCTGCGTATGCTGCTCGGCGTGCACACACCGGCTTCGGCCGAGCAAAAGGCGTTGTTTGCACGCGCCCGACTTTGACCCGCCCGCCCCGACGCTCACCCCAGTCCGGTGCGGCCTCCGGGCTTGCGGTGGACCTCATGTTCTTCCCCCTCGACACGGTCAAGACGCGCATCCAGTCCGCCAAGGGCTTCTGGGCTTCGGGCGGCTTCCGCGGTGTCTACAGCGGCGTCGGCTCCGTCGGGCTGGGCAGCGCGCCGGGCGGTGAGTAGTCTCCTGATACCTCTAACGCCAGCCGCGGCCTTCTTCGTCACCTACGAAGAGCTCAAGAAGCACGTCCCCGCCCTCCTCCCCGCCAACACCCCCGGCCTGAACCACATGGTCTCGGCCTCGGGAGGCGAGTTTGTGTCCTGCCTCATCCGTGTCCCCACCGAGGTCGTCAAGTCCCGCACCCAGACGGGCGCGTACGGCTCCTCCTCGTCCCTCAACACCGCGCTCAACGTGCTGCGGCACGACGGCGTGCGCGGCTTCTACCGCGGCTTCGGGATCACCATCGCCCGCGAGATCCCCTTCACGTCCATCCAGTTCCCGCTGTACGAGTGGCTCAAGCGCACCCTCTCGCAGCGGTACTTGGGGGGAGCGCGGCCTAACTCTGCCGAGGCGGCGGTTTGCGGGAGCATCGCGGGCGGCGTCGCGGCCGCGCTGACGACGCCGCTGGATGTCGTCAAGACGCGGGTCATGCTCGAGGCGCGCGGCGCTAGGAACGAGGCCAGCCCCAGTGTGCTCTCGTTCCCCTCGCGTCTGGTGGGCATTGCGTCCGCGGAGGGTGTGGGCGCTCTGTTCCGTGGGTGGGTGCCAAGGACGATTGCGATCGGTGCTGGCGGTGCCGTCTTCCTCGGCATTTACGACTTTTGCGCGAACTTTGGGCGGGAGCGCGCGCCATCAGATCCTGGGCTTGCTTAGACCATGTAAGGGTATAGAGGTAGCAACGTGGAGAGAGACCCTCTGCATTGATGGACTGACGACTGATTGGGAGCCTCGTTAAAACGCACGACCGTCAGCTCATGTAGCCGGTCCCAAGAGCCAGACACGCCATCCACTAATACATGCTCGTGGTAGTAAAGATACAACAGGCTAAGCCTGCACCTCCTCCATATCGTCATCCTCCTCGCCAGCGGCATCTGCCTCGGCTGCCTCGGCTGCCCCGGCGTCCCCGTTCCTCCCGTTACGGAGGCGCATGAGCTCCTGCGCCTGCCACGGCCGCTTCTCGAACGCGCGCACAAAGTGCGGCCCGAATGCCTCAGCGACCGCGTTCGCGTCGGGTGGCGGCACCGTCGCACCGTCAGGCTTGGGCGTCGTGAGCTGCGACAGGGCCTTCATCGTCGCACGGACGAGAGGCGCCTTGTTCTTCCGCCCGTCGCCCGGGTACAGGAGACCAATGAGGTCGTTGATGGGCCGCAGCCCGTCACCGTTGTTTCCCCACAGCGCCTCGCGGACGGCGTGCACGCCGCACGCGCCGATGCCTAGCACTGCGCCCTCGTAGCGGCCAGAAGAAGGGTAGTCCGAGCCGAGGGGGGAAGGGAAGGGGCTCGCCGTCAGGGCCTTCTTGAGCGTGGACAGGAGGCGCGGGACGAGACCCGGGTAGCCCTTTGCGTAGAGGTTGACAAGCTTGGCGAGAACGTCGGCCGCGCGCGTGCGCAGCTCGAACGGCGACGGCGACATGCCGGAAGGTGTGGGATGTGGGCCCAGCGGCACGGTCAAAAGGATGGAGAGAAGGGGGCCCAGGAACTGGTGTAACTGTTGTCAGCTCACCAGTGCGTCGTGTCAGCTCACGTAAGGCTCGACGAAGAGCACGTCGTTGTCAAGTATAGCCTCGACGACATCGATGAGACATCCAATCGTGCCGGTTGCGCCCATGAGAGTCTTGTTGATGCTCTCGGCCACCCAGCGGACGAGGTACGCGAGCACGCCCGCCACAGCGGCGTCGGAGCGCACACTCGCTAACGCCGCAAGACGGTGCCGTTCGGCATCGGGGAACGAGTACTGCGGCGCATCCGGCGCCGAGTTGCCAGGAAGGCTGGGCAGCTGCGCCAGTGTAGGGATGAGCGCGGCGGTCAAGCGTGAGAAGTACAGCTGCAGCTCGGTGGTCAGGTGCTGCTTCGCCGATGGGCGGAGGGACGCGGCGCCTGTCGTTGGTGCGGGCAGGCGCGACGCTGCTGTCAGCTAAATGACCACCAAACTAGCTTACGTCCGGCGCGCGAGCTGGGCGCGGGATTTTCCGGGATGGCAGGCTGCACGCCCTCGACCGCGAGCCAGTGCGCCTTCCACTTGACGCCAGCGCTGTTTGCGAGTGCGGGCGGCAGCGGCTCCTTGAGGTATGTTGCGAAGTCAATCTCGTCATCGACAAGCGTGTACAGCTGCTGCTGCGCACCGCTAGTACCTGATGGCACGGGAACGGCGAGGAACGGCGCCTGCGGCAGCGGACGTGGCGGTACGATCACGGGCTGGCGTCAGCTGCATGCGTTGCGAGCTCGCTCACCTCAATGTTGAGAGCTTCCATCGCGTGCTCGATGTCCTCGGGCATGAGCGTTGTGCGCTTGCCGTGCACCATAAACTTCTTGGCCTCCTGCAGCAAGTAGTGCAGGCGGTACTCGACGTCGCCGGCCAACAAGTCGGCCGCACCAGGACCGAGCGGGTCGAGAGGCAGCGAGGAGTGCACCTCCTGATTGTCAGCTCGTGCGCTAGAGGAGAGCTCACCTGCACCGAATCTGAGGGATAAATTCCCATGAAGCTTGGGGCGGGCATGATGGCGCGCGCGCGGATGCACGTGTCGCGGATGGATGGATGATTGGGAGAGTGGAAGAGAGCGAGGTGTTGATTGTGAGCGCGAAACGCGAGATGAAAGCAGCACGGGGCTAGTTTCAAAGTGCTAATCAGCGGAAGCAAATTCAATAAGCCGACACTTATGGTATTTTCTAATGCCCCTCGTCACACACGGCCTCCACTGAGGAGCTTCTCCTCTAAGCCACCTGTTTGTATTTACTGTCCGAAGTGAAGCTGCATCGAGTCCTAGTGTACAGTGGTCTACATGCGTATGGAGTTGAATCAGGCGAGCTCGGCCCGGTGGACCGGTGGGCGCGTGCCCACCTAGACAGAGACCTCGTCGGCCTTGACACCCGCGGCAGAGAGCTCGGCCGTGGCGCGCTTTGCAGCCTCGGCACGGCGCTTCTTGAGCACATTCTCAATGAAGAACTCGCCAGCCTTGTAGGACGAGCGCACGAGCGGCCCGGACGCGACGTAGAGGAAGCCCATGTCCTCAGCAACCGCCTTCCACTTGGCAAACTCGTCGGGCTCGACGTAGCGGTCGACCTTCATGTGACGCTTCGTTGGGCGCATGTACTGGCCAAAGGTGACGACGTCGACCTCGGCGTCGCGCAGGTGCTGGAGCGCCTCGGTGATCTCGTCCGGGTGCTCGCCGACGCCGAGCATGATCGACGTCTTGGTAAGGATCTCCTTGTTGGCGGCAATGGCGGCGCGCTTGGCGGTCTTGAGCACCTCGAGCGACTGCTTGAAGTTGGCGCGGCGGTCGCGCACAAACGGCGTGCACCGCTCAACCGTCTCGACGTTGTGCGCAAACACGTCCAGCCCAGAGGTGGCCACCATCGCGATCGTCTCCTCGCCCTTGCCCGCAAAGTCGGGGGTGAGGGCCTCGACGAGGATCTTGGGCGCCTTCTGCTTGATCTTGCTGATCGTGCTGGCAATGTGGGCGGCACCACCGTCGACCAGGTCGTCGCGGTCGACCGACGTCAGGACAATGTAACCCAGGCCCCAGCGAGAGATGGCCTCGGCCGTGTTCTCGGGCTCGTGGATGTCGAGCGGGGGCGGCTTGCGCGACGTCTTGATCGAGCAGAAGCGGCAGCCACGCGTGCAGGTGTCGCCCATGAGCTGGCGTCAGCGGGCCCGGCCGGAAGTGACTCACCATGATGGTCGCGGTTGCGGTACCCTTGCCACCACCCCAGCACTCGCCAATGTTGGGGCACTTGGCCTCCTCACACACGGTGTGCAGGCCGAGGCCGCGCAGGTCCTTCTTGATGGAGGTGTAAGACTGGCCGCGCGGGATAGGATGCTTGAGGAAGGTGGGCAGGCGGGGCCTGGGGTCAGAAATTGCCACAGAGGTGCCGGGGTGAGCGGGATACGCACTGCGAGGTGTTGCCGAGCACGACACGCTCCGTAGCGTCCGGCAGCGGCTCGCCCGAGACAAAGTCGTCAAACGTCAACCCGTCGTCGAGCTTGGGGAACCGCCGCTTCGGCTTGACCTCTGGGGCGGTCTCGGTCGCCGTTGCGAGGCATCGCGAGGAGCTGGCGGTCGCCTGAGGTCAGCAGGGTGAGGAGGAGCAGCACTCACGGCACGGGCGACGATGCGGCGTGCGGAGGCTGTCCGGACGGTGTTCTGGGCCGATGTAAGGAGCATGTTAGCGATGTGAGGAGGTTGACAAAGATGAAAGATGAGAATGGATGGTTGTCGGCGGTAACCATCCCCACATTTGCCCACTGGCGAGGTCGCGGTCGGCCTGGGTGGGGGGGTGGAGGTTGGCCCTTGTTGGTGGGCTGATCATCTCCGCATGCACCGGGCGGCACTCGGCATCCGTCGTTGGAAAACCCCCACTCAAATTGGAAACCTCCTAATCGTCATCACTCCGCACTCTAATGCCCCATAACAAATCGTCCTAATTGATTATATTATTGTAGGTGCGGGAGTAGTTCCACGCTGATCCCACGTGAATCGACGCCATTGATGGTGTTTGTGCAACTGTAAGGGAAGGTCATGAACAGAGCGACCTCGCGAGCTCGCGATCCATCGCGTCGAGCGCCGCATCCATCGATCCATCCCCTTTCGACAACCACTTGTACTCCTACTCCCTCCTATCCGACCCTCCCGACCTTTGCAGGTCCCATGGGCTGCGAGGCCGCACCCCGTCGTCTGCCCTCGGAAGCCAGGAAGCCATGTCGGACTCACAAGGCTATCCGTTAGTCTCCCGCGCTCACGCGATTGACTTCAGCGATGGGCGCTACCCGCATCAGCAGTACGGCGCGCCCGCGCCAGGCTACCTCGGCCAGACGTGGTCGAGCCTGCTGTCTGCCCCAGTGAACCGCACGTCGCCCTCCTTTGAGGCCAGACCCCAGTACTACCCAGGTGGGAGCGGGAACAGCACACCTGCGCGCGATGCGTACGCGTACTCGACTCAGTCGACCACAGTGTCCTACTCGCAGGTTTACAGACGCACCGAGACGCGGAGCGCGACCCAGTTCGCGCAGTACCAGGCCCAGCGGCCGGGCCGTTTCGCCACGCCGTTGGACAACTCGGCGTCGACGTCGTCCCAATTGCAACATGAGTCTGGCGAGCGCCCCGCACAAAGCGAGTCGCTGCCCCCCATCACGGCCATCCCGGAGTACCACCACGCCGCGCCTGGGGACTACTCGGGTGCCTACGGCAGTTATCCTCAAGCCGCGTCCTCGACCTCGGCGAGCTACCAGCACCAGGAGATCGAGCACTCGCAAAGCCGTCAGCCTGATCGCCATTACACCCAATCCTACCCGGAGGACGATCACTCTCACAGCCAGTCGCAATACGAGTCGCAAGACCAGCACGCACAACGGCAACAACCCAGGAGCCAGCCGCAATCCACGTACCCTCCCACCGGCCCGGCCACCTTCCCCTCTCCCACAAAGAGCTCAGCAGTCTTGCCAGAGCCATCCACCTCCCCCACCTCGAGCCGGCCCATTCTTCGCTCCCCAACGTCACAGACGAGGACCTCTCTCCATGATGGTCAAGACAGCCCGCCGCAGTCGTTCTCCCAGTTGCGCATGTTCGCGCAGAAGTTCGAGACGGCCCGGGGCAGCGCACTGGCGAGTCCACAGGCCAGCGGGCAACAGCGAATGGGACAATCGAGGAGCCCGACTGAGCTTCACCAGAGTCCCCGGTCATCGCAGTTCAACCAGCAGGCTCTCGCAGCGTCGACTGCCTCGTTCCCTATGTCGTGGGCCCAGCAATCGCAACCTCCCCCGGCCCAAACCCAACCGGGGGCCGTCCTGGTTCACCCCGCACCGCAGCGCTGGAGCAGGCAACTCCTCCCTGCCGCTGAACAGTCACTGACAGCTCAATCACAGGCCCCGCAGGGCACAGTCTCACCGCAAGCGTTGTCGACCGTGCAGCCCGCATCCCAGGCGACGGCGCCGCCAGCACCCCAGCGGTCTCCCCAGGCTTCTGCGCCAGGGCCGGCTCGCCGGACCTCCCAGTCGAATGCGCCGATAGCGGCTCCTGCCCAGCGTGTGTCGTCACTGCCATCCCCGTCAACCCGGCGCCCTGCTCCTCAGGCTGCGCCCGCCGCGCCGCGCCCAACTCAGGTCGCATCTGGTGCTGCACCATTGGGAGCGTCTGCAAGGCCAACGGCTGCGGCGAGACCGCCCGACGCTCAGCCCACAATGGCAAGCGCCTCAGTTGCCCATGCGCCTGGAGCGAGGCCTCCTGCACCCCACGCACAACCAACACGGCCACCTGCACCGGCGCAATCTGCGGGACCCCCTGCGCCTGCGGCGGCGAGAGGCTTTTCTACAGGCGATGGGCGTTTGGCCCCATCGGTACCTGCCAGTGAATCTCGTGTGCGAGTGACAGAGATGGCGGGTGCTGCGCCCGCTTACGTCATCAATCGCGAACCAGGGCATCCGCCCCGGTTACAGGCCAGTCCGCAGACTCGAGCTCCGCAATCTCAGGCGCCGCGGTCCCAGGCGCATAGTCCCCCGACACAAGCCACTACTGTGGCGCCATCCGCAGTTCGGTTCGGTGCCGGGAACGTTGTGGCAGATCAGACGCGGCCACCTGCTCCTCGTCCACAGCCTACCGCCTCTGCTGGACCTGCTGCGCGCGCTGCACCTGCGATGGCTAAACGGACGCCTCAAGCAAGGCCTTTGCCGGCGGGATCGTCGCGTCAACCAGCGCCATCGAAACGACCAGCACCTTCCACTCAACCTGCGCCTGTGTCCGCGAGTCTGCCCGCTCCCGCCACTCCAGCTGGGCCGTCCACGAAACCTGCTGTTGCTGCCACGTCGACCCCCGCATCTGGACCGCGCGGCCGCGGCCGTCCACCTGGTACGGGCCGACAACAGGTCGCAGTTGCAGAACGGGAGGCGGCGGTACGAGCGGCCATGCTGTCGGAGGGCATCGACCCGGACAAGCATCCCGCGACGCTGGCAGCGGCTCTTCACGCCGCAGCAAGTGTGAGTACGCCTAAGCCGAGAGCGCGCAAGAAGAAGGTTGCTCCACCACACGAGGCCGCATCTAGCGTGGCGCCGGGCGTTGTTGCTCCCCATCCTCAACCCGCCGCTGTGCAGCCCACCGCAGCCCAACCCACCGCTTCCGCAGCGCCTGTCGCCCAGCCTGCAGCTACACAATCCGCCGATCCACAACCTGCCGCTGCCCGAACCCCTGCTGCTCGACTCCCTGTCGCTCGGCCCCCTGCTGCCCAGCCTGCCGCTTCCCAGCCCACCGCTGCCCAGCCCACCGCTGCCCAGCCTGCCTCGCAAGGCGCCGGACCTCCCGCTACCCCTGGCAACCCGCCCCGCCGCATTGGTCGTCCGCCCGGTACAGGCCGGCTACAGCGCGCAGCCGCAGCTCGAGCCGCGATGGAGGCAGCTGGCATCGACCCCGACACTGTGTCCCCGGAGGTACGGGCATCTTTCGAGCCCATGACGAAGGCGGAGCGCGACCGTGCCGCCAAGGCCGCTAGCGCGACACCTACGGGCGCGGGCCAGGCGAGCCTTCAATCGCAAGTTGCGTCCGAGTTCCAATCGCCAGTTGCAACTGCGTTTCAATCTCACGTTGCGTCTACGCTTCAATCGCAAGCTGCTTCAGTGTCCCGACTGCAATCTCCGACCCCTCCCTCGCAACCCACCAACGAGCCTCCTCGCAGGGGACCTGGCCGTCCTCCTGGCCCGAAGCTGCTACAGGAGCGCGCGGAACGCGCGGAAGCGACGCGCGCGGCCATTGTTGCCGCTGGTCTCGACCCAGACACGGTCTCGCCGGAGGTGCGCGCGACCTTTGAGCCGCCGCTGGCGCGTCGCAGTCGTCCGTCTGGCTTGGTTTACCAAACCAAGCGCAAGCGCGAGGAGCAAACGCGCGCGGCCATTATTGCAGCTGGCCTCGACCCAGACACCGTGTCGCCCGAGGTGCGCAAGACGTTCGAGCCTCCGCCCCGCAAACGCGGCCGGCCGAGCAAGGCCTCGCTGGCCGGGACATCCGCAGACGTTATCGCGACCGCCATCCAGGCGGCGGGTGACGCGGTTCTCGGCGAGTCCACACACGCACCTGCATCGTCCTCGGGAGCTGCGCAGTCAGCCACCGGAGCAGGGCCACCCCCACTTGCTGCCAAGTCAGCTACTTCCAACCCAGTGGGGTGGCCCGTTGCTCGTCCACCGGGGTGGATGAACCAGCCAGGCCCCTCTCAGCCTGCGGCTCAACCCCCGGGAATGACGCTCAATGACTACGTGAAGATGCTCAACTCTCGTGCCGGCCTTGCGCCACCGCCGCCTGGACAGGCGGTCAGGCCAGCTGCCGGTCACCCGGGTCACCAGGGCCACCTTGTCCGACCCTACCCCACCGGCAGCCAGCCAGCAAGGCCTCCAAGCCAACAGGCGCGGCCTCCAAGCCAGCCGGCTGCCGCATACCTACCTGCGCGAGCTCCTGTCGGCCCGATTGAAATTGCGCGTGCGCTCGCCGCCCAGCAGGCAATGATGAACCAGCGGGCAAGGGCCGGTATGGGCCAACCTGTGAGAGCACCTTTCAACCAACCGCAGCGACCCATCGCGCATCCGCCACAGATGAGACCTGCTGGCGCTTTCTCCCGCCGCTTGGTGGTGAAGCCGCAGCCGAAGACCGTTATCGAGCTCTCGGGGCAAGTGCGGAGCGCAGCGCCAGCTCCGAGACCTGCGGCGAGAGCGATAGTGCTGGCTTCGATGCCAACTGCAGCACCGGCTCCGAGAGCTGCGATGCCAGCTGCAGCACCAGCTCCGCGAGCTGCACCGCTGACCGCGGCTCCAACTCCGAGGACTGCGATGCCAGCTTCAGCGCCCGCTCCCGCTCCGAGAACTGCGACGACGCCAGCTGCATCGCTGGCCCAACAACCTGCATCTCTGACTCCCAAACCTGCAGGGCTGGCTCCCAGGCCTCCTGCGCCTGTTCCCACAACTGCGGTGCCAGCTGCAGCGCTTCCTCGAAGAACTGCGAAGCCAGCTGCGGCGCCGGCTCCCAGACTTGCTGCGCTGACTCCCAGAGCTGCAGTGACAGCACCAGCGCTAGCTCCCACAACTGCACCGCCGCCTCTGAGGGCTGCAACGATAGCTGCGGCGCCGGCTCCGAGAGCCACAATGACAGCTGCATCGAGTGCCAATGGCACGCCTGGCACTGGTGCAGCGTCGGGTTCCACAGCGGGAGCAGGCGCCGTGCAAACTGGTGCCTCCAATGGTGCTTCGAAAAGTTCCTCGAACGGCTCCTCAAACGGCCCGCCCGGACCGCCCGCATCCCCTCCTTCGGCACCTGACGAGCCAGAGCCGCAGACTGCTGTTCAAGCTCAACCCAAGAGAGTCGGGCCGATCAACCGCGCGATAGTGATCGTCCCCATCTCACGCAAAAGGCGGGCAGAATTGATCGCCCGTGGAGTTTATGGTGAGCTCTCTTTCACTTCTCGTGGCCCAGCTGACATCAGACCCGTTCAGAGACGACGCCGACCCTGGCTTCGAGCCTGACCGCGTGGCGCGCAAGCCGCGCGCCGCCCACACCGTTACCAAAATCATCTCCGTCCCCGTCCCTCGTGGGACGGCTCTCAACCAGCAGCGTATTCGCGAGCCCGAGACGATCAAGGACCGCTTCGCACACCCTCCGGAGCCACCGATGCGGGAGCCGTTCAAATCCGTCCTTACCAGGGACAGCCTGCTGAACCGCCTCGGCTCTGACGGCGTATATACGTGCGAGTGGAAGCGGTGTGGGGCGGACCTGGCATCGGAGGCCAAACTTCACAGACACGTGCAGGCGCGGGACCATGCAGGTCAGGCGGCTTTCCACTTTGGCAACCTTGTCCTCTACCAGTGCCACTGGCGTGGATGTGACAGACCGTCGTTCCGCACTGCTGGCAAGCTCGAGCAACACATGTTAGCCAAGCACGTGTGCGAGAAGCTCGTGTGTCCCTACGGAGGTGAGCTTCATGCCATGAATTGACAAGCTGACTCTAGACTGCGACCTGCGCTCGTCGACGATTAGTCACCTGCATCGCCACGTCATGCGCAACCACGAGGACGGCCTCGACCAGCCGCGGCCCCGCGTCGACTCCCCTCCCGAATACGTACTTCCCATGCTGGAGCCGCTGCCCGCGAGCGTCACGACGGTCCAGCTCACGACCTTGCCGGCGTCGGGCAAGTCGTACCGCAGCGAGCGATACCAGGAGATGGCGCACGCCAAGGTACAAAAGATGTGCATTGCGCCACCGAACCCCGAGATCAACATTGTGCACCCGCCACACATGCTCGAGACCCTTGAGGACGAGGAGAGCGGCAGCCTCGCCGCAACACGCGAGGCGTCGTTGCGGCCAGAGGAGCGGAGGGATGAGGAGGGCGAGAGCGAGGTGGAGAGCGAGGAGCCTATTGAGGAGATTCTCTTCGAGTTCGAAGTCGACGACGACGAGGACGCGACGCCCGTCCCGGAACCCGTCCCCGAGCCGCTGAAGCGCAAGCGCGTCTCGCCGCCCGAGCCCGCGAACAAGCGCGCCATGGCGAAGCGTACGGGCGGAGCGGTGGCGCTGCCTTTGACCGCTCGGTCGAGCCAGCGCGGGGCGGTGCAGCGGACACCGCAGGTCAAGGTCAAGACTGAGCCTGTGCGCTTCAGTGAGCGGCAGACGGCGCGTCGTACAGGTCCAGTCGCCTCGCCAATTATTGTGTCCGACGACGAGGGCACTCCGATCCCGCGCAAGCAGGACAAGGGCAAGGGGCGTGCGCGCGCACCGCCGCTCCCCAACCCCAAGCCGGTGGCGAGGCGGCGCTCGCGTCGTGTCAAGCGCCAGTTTATCGACTGCATCGAGGTGCCGAGTGTCGACACGTCGGGGTACCAGTGGATCGGGAAGTAGGCGTGGTGTTATGTATGTTGTGCTGTGCGGCTGTCGGGACGGGCGTCGGTGGCGGTTGACTAACAAGTGGACTAGATTGGGGGCGCTATAGTGGCGTGTATAGAGACAGCAGGGGCGCAGGTCATGGCAGCGGCGCAGTACGGAGGGGTTCGGAGGGGTGAGCGGACAGCTGAGTGGAGAGTGGAGAGCGGAGAGCGGGTGCGGGGGGGAGTCGAGGAGCCCCGAATGTTGCCGGGGTACTGATCAGCGTGATCAGCGGCATGCCGAGCTCTGGGTGCATCCATCCGCGCCCTCCGGCGCATCCTGAGGACTGTGGCCGGCTTGCCACCCCCCGTCTGTTATCTGCAGCGAATGTGCTTATCAACGACGGCCCGGCCTAGACTAGTCGCGCCGATAGAATGATAGGAACGGGGCTGGAGAGCAAGGTGGCAATCCAGAGCAAGGGGCGCATGGAAGGAACGGGGCGACACGTTATCGCGACTTGCCCCGGATTGGCGTGTGTGCCAGATCGCCGGGGGCGGGGCGCAGATGCAGATCCCATGTTGGGGACCTGTGGGGCTGCGGGGGCTGTGGGGTGGGGTTTCCGCACAGGACGCTTATCTCACCGGTTGGCACCTCTGGGCACCTTCCTCGGGTGTCACACGTCGCGTCGTCGCCGCCAAGTCGCCGTCACGCACACGCCCCGATCCGCCTCGCTTGCCCCTGGTCCCGCACCCACTCCTCCTATCGCACATTAATCGCCTTGGTCCGGCAGGTGGGCTGCGTACCCGGTAGCAGGGTGGGGTAGCTGGGGGGGGGGAATCGGCCCGATACATGATCGGGCAGCTGGCAGCATGACATATGGGGTATATGAGTATTTGAGAGTGAAACATGTGAGACTGGTGGGGGATGGACATGACGGCAGGGCCATTCAGCGTCGATCGGAATGACGAGTGCATCTGTGTGAGTGTGAGCGTGCGAGTGGGGATCCCTGCAAGCGGTCATCTTGTGATCCGAGCTCTCAGGAGGGTCCATGGCTGGATTCAGCAGCGACTCCCACGATGGAGCCGGGGTTGGGGGGTCGGAGCGCTCTGCGTGTCTGGTCCAGGTGCTCGACTCGACCCCCACTGTCACTGTGGGCAAAGTAGCCGATAAGGGTGTCACATGACTTGGATGACTTGCACTGAAGCTGGCACTATCAAGGGTATTGCCGAGGATTCCGAGTCGAGGCACGGGGCACGGGCGCCGATAGGGCGCACAGGGTGCGTCAGGGGCAGTGCTAGTGGACACTTGGCAACAGGGGATCCAGGCACGGCCCTGAGTGTTGCGGGGCAAGCGGGGCAAGCCCGAGGTCGCCGGGACCGAGTCACCGCAGCTGCTGGGTGCATGTGTCAACAGCCACAGCCACCTTGCCCCGGGCCAAACAGCTATAAGTAGCTTGCCACCCACGTTCATCCTCCTTCTCTCCTCTCTCCTCTCTCTTCTCTCTTATCTCTTATCGTCTGCCCCTCCACTCTACACCACCTCCTGCTCCACACACCATGACCACCGCCAACATCACCGAGGCCCAGTTTGCGCGCGTCGCCGCCGTCGTCGACAGCCACCGCACGCCCGCGCTGCACCCCAAGGGGCACCTCAGCAACATTGTGAGTGCGCCTTGTTCAGCTAGCACCGATTGCATCAGCTGACAGCAGCTCAACGACTATGCGTTCCAGGCGATGCAGGGCGAGCTTGGTGAGTGTTCAAGTCGTTTGGCGGGCCAAGAACCTCGCCAGGCTTCTGTGTGATCTGCCATCCCCAGCCTCCCGCCTTCCCCCTTCAAACCCTCTCTCAGTCCAGCTCGGTTATCCTTGAAGGTCCAGAGCTAACCCCAGACCTCCGCGAGAAGGAGAAGGACTTTGCCCCCCGCCGCGCGAGCTTCTCCGCCGAGTCGAAGCAGTACTGCATGAACGTCTACGTCGCCTACGCCCGCTACGTGAGTCAGCTTTGTCGTTCGCCGCCCACGCTGACCCCAGGCATACGAGGGCAAGGACGACATGAGCCGCAAGGCCCTGGCCGAGATCGACAGCATCTGCGCCTAAGCACCCCCGTACTCCGCGCACCCCGCATGGATACCCAGCATCGATCCGGCCGCCCTCAAGACCCAAGCATGATCTCCCGTTGTCACTATTCCAGCCTCCAGCCTAACGTACGCACCGCTCATAGCGCATTGATGTTTGTAGCACCAGCATGCAGTTGTAACTAGCACCGGTACATTCCTATCAAGCCGGTGGCAACGGGTGGCAACAAGGACACAACGGACACAAGGAAGGAATGGGGCACGAACCAGCTAGTGCACACAACGAACACAGCCTCAGGGGTGGATCGAGATCATGAGCTGCCGTCAGCACAACCACATCAGCACACTCACGTCGTCGCGGTACACCATGGCGATGCGGTCCAGCTCGCGCCGCGTCAACCCTGTGCGGAACACAATCTCCTCAAACGTCGTCACCCCGTCAAAGTACTGCACGCAGAGGTCGAAGCGGCTGCGCAACACCGGATCCGGCGTCCGCTCGCGCACGACGCGCAGCCACCGCGCCTCGTCCTTCTGCGCCTGCGCCGGGCGGAAGATGAAGCTCGCGCCAAACATGGGCGTCTTGACCGGCTCGGGCTCGTCGAGGCTGTAGCTCGCCGTGGCCGCGCACCGCTCGAGCCCCGGCCCCAGCGGGGGACGGAGCATGCGCCACCGGCCCGCGACGCCGCCCTCCTCGTCGCCGTCGCCGTCGTCGTCGAGCCCGTCGTCGCTCTCGAGGTCAAACTCGCTCTCCGCGTCCGCCGTCTCGCCTATGCTCAGCGTCCGCGTCACCGCCAGCGGCGTCTTGGGCACGCGCGCCGCCCACCCCTCCCGGTCGGGCGAGGTCGCCTTGGCGGCGTTCACGGCGATGGCGTTGGCGCTGCCCACACTGCCGCCGCCGTCGCCAAAGCTCGGGCGCGACTTGGCGCTCCCGCCAGACGTCACGCTCATCTTTCTCTCGCGCAGCCAACGCCGCCGCCGCTTGTGCCACAGCTTGAGCCACGCGGCCTCCTTGACGGACGCGGAGGCGATGACGCGGGCGCGGACGTGCGCCTGGATCACGAGGTCGTTGCGGAGCAGCCAGGCGACGGCGCGCATCCACGGGTCGCGCTTGGCGGGCTCGTCGCGCGCGTCGGGGGGGAGGAGATCGCGGAAGGGGACGGGGGCGGCCGAGATCATGGAGAGGAGCGGGATCAGTTGGGGCAGTTTGGGGAACGCCACGGAGAAGCGGACCGAGTGCTGGGTGAGGGAGCGGCTGCGGTCAGCGACGAGGCGCGGCGGAGACGCAATGATCCGCGCCAACCCGGACGCCCTCGACTACGTCGTCGAGCAGATAGTATTATGCTATCGAGGTGGCGTTTGCCGCTGCACCCCGCTGCGCGCCGCTGCACGGCCCATCATTGTCAAAGAATATGCCGAGGGTCTCCAGGCGATGCTAGCGCGGCAATGGAGGGGATCCTTCCGCAACGTTCCACTCACAGGTGATCCACGATCGTGGCGGGCATGAGAATCGTCCGCAGACGAATATTGACCACGTCGATGAAGACGGCGCGCTTGTTCTGCACGAGCTCGCGCGCGAGCGGGATGACGACGAGCTCGAGGTCGCTGCGCATGAGATGCGCAATCTCGTGCAGCGGCTTGGAGACGTCGCAGTTTACCATGAGCTGCTCGAGGAAAGCTTCCTGCTCGGACTGCTTGCCCTCGTCCCCTTGCGCTCTGCGCGGGCGCGGCGTCTCGTCGTCGAGCAGCAGCAGCGTCTTCCACGGCTCGACCCTAAACCCGGGCTGCTTGGCGATGAGCGCGCCGTCCGGCCCGGTAAACTCCCACCCGCCGAGGTCGCTGTCGCTGTCCGAGTCGCTCTCCTTGGCGATGAGCGCCTCGACGTCCGCCGTCTTGGGCGGCACCACGAGCGTGATGGGCAGCGTGCCGACGGGGATCTTGACCGTGGTGGACACGTGCGAAAAGTGCCCGTTGAGCGGGCGGCTCTTGATCTTGTGCAGCGCGGCGTAGAGCTCGTGCAGCGAGTGCGCGAGCTCGGACTTCTCGATGCACTGCCGCAGACACTCGTTGACGGGGATGCCGTCGGCCATGGCGCGCTCCCGGATCCCCATGAGCAGCTTGACCTCGCGCGCGACCCAGTTCGCGCGCACCTGCTCGGCCCAGGCCGCGGCCGCCCACTTGAACGCCACCTCGCGGTAGATGATGTCGAGGCAGTCGGCGAGGGGCTGGTCCGGCTTGGGGTCGGGCTTGTCCAGGATGAGTACAAGGTGGAACATGCTCAGCTCGGCCTCGTCTTTGCGCCCGTTGCGCGCCGGCGTCTCCTCGCTTCTCTCGGGGTGTTCCGCCACGGCCCGCAGGGGACCCGCCTCCTTTCGCCGCCCGCGCAGGCGGCTGTCCTCGTCGGAGTCGCTGTCGTCCGTCGGGAGCTCCCACTTGCCGTCCGGCCCCGCGCAGATCGGGTGCCCGATAAATATGAGCTCGTTGACGCTAACCTCAAACTTGCGGTGACACTGCGCGCGCGGCGGCGACAGCAGGTCGGACAGGAACTCGAGCGGATACCCCATGCTATAGTTGTACTGCTGCTCGAGCGACGTGCTGTACTTCTTCTTGACCGTCTCGGTGGATATCACGCTTCCCCGCCGGTCGAGGTTGGGGTTGATCTCCGTAAACCCCTTGGTGATGCTGTTGGCGAGGCCGGACCGGCCCTCGCTCTCGCTCGAGTACCGTCTCCGCTCGTGGCCGTGGCTGTGGTTGCTGTGGTGCGACGAGTGGCTGTGGTTGTGGCTATGCGAGTGCTTGCTCGCGCCCCACATGGCGTCGATGTCCGAGTCGTCCGAGCTGCTGCTGCTGCTCTCGACCGGCGTCCCATACTCGGTAAGGTGGGAGTGCACGCTCCCGCTGCGCCCGCTCGGCGCCGAGCGCGCCAACGACCCCTCCTCGAGCCCGCCCGAGAACCCGCTCACCCCGCCCCCGCTGAGCCCGCGCACCCGGCTCCCGCTCCCCCTGCTGCCCTCGCGCCGCGCAAACAGCCGCGCGGCGTGCACCGTCCGGTCGACGGTGTTGTCCTGCGCCGTGTACGTCGCGCGCGAGTATATCGGCTGCGAGAGGCGGTCGGACGGCGACGTCGGGTCCGGCGGATACCGGAAGACGTGGCGGTCCCGGGAGGACTGCGCGACGAGGAGCAATCCTAAGAGATAGTCGGCCATGGCTGGACAGTTGACGGAGGAGAGATTGAGCGCGATTGAGTTCGCGCGCCGACGTCATTTGGGTGGCGATTGGGGATTAGCGCGCTGTATTTAGCGGAGGCAGAATCCTAATCGCGCGGAACCTAATCACGGCTCGAGAGCAACTCAACAGAGCCAAACAAGCTCGTCTCCTCGCCTCACGGCTCTCTCCTCCTCTCGAGCTCTCGATCCTCACCATGCTGCCCTCCTACACCGCCCCTCCAAACACCCTCTTCTCCTTCGCCCACCGCCCGGTCACCTCCCGCTCCCGGCTGAACGCGAGCCTGCGGACGGGCTGGGCCCCAACCCCGACCCCGTCCTCCAAGCCGTCCAAGGCCGCCTGCTCCGGGTCCAGCTCCGCGTCCTCCGTCGCGGCGGCCCGCCGCCTCCGCCGCCCACGCCACCGCGCGCTCCGCGGCCTGCCTCCCGCAGGCGCGGCGCTAACCGCCCTCGCCGCAGACCTCAGCGACGAGGAGGGCGCCCTCAACGAGGAGAAGGAGGAGCTGAACAACTTCGGGAGACGGTTCCTGATCCCCATTGGGAGACGCAATACGCAGATGGAGGCCGAGGCTGCGCCGGTGAGTCCGAGATGAGAGAGCAAGAGGAGGAGGGGAGGGAGGGAGATGGGCAGGGATAGCGAGAACGACGGGGGGATAGAGGGACGGAAGAGGTGGTATCTCATGACCTTGCTCACACACCAGTCGCCCACGCCCAGCGATCACGACCACCGGCAGGAGGACCGCGGCGGCCTGTCGCCCTCACCGGAGCCGATGGACGACGTCGACCTCGACGCGAGCGTCGACGACCAGGACGCGCCCGACCTCGACGCCTCCCTCGAGGACCACGATAGAAGCACCGAGTACGACTCGGAGGATCTGGCGTTAATGAACGCAATGGACCGCAGCGTCGGGAGCGACGAGATCGAGGTGAGCATGGAGGAGGAGTAGCCACAACTTGCAACGTAAACACCATTCGCCAACGCGAGCCACATTTGTACAGCATGCACATTATAGTATCATCCCAAAAATATCGTGTCTACTCTACCAGCGCCAGCGCTAGCTCGCAAACCAGAAATCGGTGCTCCGCGGCGCCGCGCCAATGCCCACCTTGTGCGGGATCTCGATGCCGTCGCCGGTAATGTCCAGGAGGCGTATCTTGAGCGCCAGCTCGGTGAGAATGTGCACATAGTTGGACGATTCTTGCGTTGTCATACCGCCCATTTCGGGTGTCGGGGTGGACTCGGGAGCTGGCTGTCCGTTCTCGACGGCTGCGGCAGCGACAGCGGCAGCAGCTGCCTTGGCCTGGTGCGCCTTGAGGACCCGCAGGCCGTCGGTCCACTCTGCGAACTGCTGCGCATGGATCGCGTCCAGGTCCAGAAGCGATGCCTCCTTGCCGCTCATGAGCGAGAAGCTTAGCTTGGAGACCTGGTCGGGCGAGCGCGAACCGACAGCGCACCCTGTCTGCAGCTTGACCGACGTGACGTTCGCAAGGTCGATGTGCTCCTTGAGGCTTGCAAAGGTTGGCGCGTCCGTCGGCCTCGCAGCGAACGCGTTCCATGCCAACGTCCGCTTGTCCGGCGACAGCATGACGAAGCGCAGCGGGCGGTTGGCGCTCGAGTGTGCCATCTGGTCGATGCCCGCCGCAAGCACGTGTACCGCGTTGAACCAGCTCCCGCGCATCATGCAGATGACACGCTGGTCCGACATGACCTCGGTCGCCTCCTTGCCGACCTTGCCACGAAGCGCGACAACCGCGCCACGCTCCAACAGACCATCCTCCTTCTCGATCATCTCCATCTGGCCCTCGCGAATGTTACGGTAGTTGGTGCCAAGGAAGTCGCGCTCGAGGTTGAGCCACGTCTTGACGTGCTCCTCGGCTAGGGTCTGCCGCACCTGGCTCGCCACGAGGTAGCTCAGCCGGTCAAAGTCGTCCTGGCGCGACTCCGAGTCGTGCCACATGCGGAGGAAGAACTTCATCACCAGCGTGTGCAGGCGCGGGAAGTTGAGCATGAAAGGCGTGAAGTGCGTGGGGCTGCGCTGCGAGGACTGCTGGATCTTGTAGTGGTCGTTGAGGATCTTGACACACTCGGCGCTCGCCCTGCCGATGGGGCACCGCCTGTCCACAGGCCGCGCCTGCTGCTCGAGCACGATGCTGTGGAAGTTCTCCTCGTGCGTGGCGTAGTAATGCAGGCACTGGAGGCCCAGCTCGCCGACAGATCGGAATAACTCGGTCTCCACGAGCGTGTCCGTGTTGTCGACGAAGTCGATCGACAGTCCCATGCGGCGCCACCCCTCCCACGTTCTTGGGATGTTGGACGCCTGGTAGTCGGCCATGCTCGGTCGTGGAGAAGTCATGTCTCCAGTCTCCTCCTCGTCCAGGCGCCCGGCCATCCAGATCTCGCGCAAGTAGCGGTCATGCGTGGGATTCGTTTGTGGCCGCACGGGACGGAGCGAGTGGTAGCGGAGGACGTTGGCGTAGCGTGTTTGGAAGTCGAGGATGCGCGGCTCCACAATATTGTTGGCGCTGGTCGACATTAGGCGCTTGTCAGTCAGCCAGGTGTGTCTTGGGTACGGTCAACTTCCACTTACCGCGACGTATTTCCTGGTGTTGAGCGCCTCGATGACAGTGATGAGGTCCGAGTAACGTTTGCTGCCCTCCTGGTGCGCAGAGCGGAGGGAGGCGTTGATGAGGGCGAGGCTCTGTGCGGAGAGCTCGAGGTCTCGCGTCCCCTCGAGGCGCTTGACGATGGGCCGGAAGATCCGCTCGGCAGGGCCGCTGCCGTGCTCGTCCGGCGCCTTGTGGCCGATCGCGAGGATGCGGGCAAACACGCGGTCAAAGCCGTAGTTGTTGACCGCGTCGCGCTGCTGAGCACGCTGCTTGCCCTTGCCGCTGTGGCTCTTGGGCGAGGCCGTGATGAGCTTGCGCACGATCACGGTTGCCGGGCGGACGACGTTGGGTGCGCTGCTGCACGCGAGCACGATGAGGACGCGGTCGATAAAGTCGTCGGTGAACTCGCCCCAGCCATTGTCATAGTCCATCACGCCGCGGATGCCGGCAAGGGCGTACGCGAGCGAGTTGCCAGTGAGCGTCGACTTGGGGCCGTCCTTCTCCACGAGCTCCACAAGGAGGCTGACGCCGCCCTTGAGCATGAACTCGACCGCAAAGTCGTCCTCCTTGATGTACTTTTGCAAGTTGAAGAGGGCAAGCTTGAGGGGTAGCACCTCGACCTTGTTGGGGAGCACGATAGCTGTGGTCCCGTTGGGGTCCTCGCCGTTCGCCTCCTTCCCCTTGGCCGTGTGTAGGGACGCGACGACTGCGAGGGCCTCGGTGACAGGTGCGGGGACGAGCCTGGAGGAAGGTCAGCTCCGCAGGGTGGTGCCGCTCACTTTAGTGTTTCTTTCTGCGAGACCATTGCGGCAATATTCTGCTGCGTAACTAAGACGTCATTCTCGTCCCGAAGCGCAAGTGTGATGTGGTGTTCGGCCGCGTTGAAGCTCTTGGCCATGATCTCGACGACTCTAAGGATGCTCTGTTTGTCAGCAAGGCGAGGATGGCGGAGTTTTGTGCCCCCCCCCCTCCTCGCTCGATCGCTAATCGACTAGCTTGGAGCGGGGGCGCAAGGCGGCCCAACTCACCGCATCGGGGTCGATGCGTGCCGGAATGCGGCGCCCTGCCGTTAGCGCCCAGCGAGACACCCGAGCCTACCCTTGTATGTGATGAGGTTTGTTGGGACCGCATTCTCGTTTTTGCCAGACTGGAAAGGTGAGGGCTGTTCACGACGACGTTGGGAGTGGGAGGTGGAAGCGCCGCCGGACCGTGAGGACCGGGGAGTTGTGCGGAAGGGAGTGGAAGAAGGAATGGTTGGGGAGAGGGGGGTACGCGGGGAGCGTGGTGGTGGGGAGAGTGGGGTGGGAGTGAGATTTGGGGGATGAGAAGTATGTACCATGATGTGTGAATGCAACACACGTCAAGAGAGCGGTGTGTGCAAACAGAGTCCTTTGTGATGGTGGCCAACGTTGGTTGGGTGGGGGGGAGATGTGTGGTGTGCGGTGCGGTAGTTGGGTGGTGGCGTGGTGGATGCGTGGTTACCGTGTGCCCAGTGTCCTCGTGGCTGTCGTGTGTGTGGTGTGATTGTGGAAAGGGTGGTTGATGGGCGACGACACCCACAGGCATGCAGGCAGCAGGCAGGCCCCTCTGATCCGTCGTACAGTGAGTGCGCGATGAGCTGAGTTGGACAGCGGGCGGGTCAAAGGGGGGTTGCCGAAGGAGTGACCAAGGGGAAGGGGGAGGAAGGGGGGGGTGGGAGGGAGATCCGAGATGATGGACTTGTCGGAAGGAATGCGGTTTGCCTGACAAGGAACGGCCCCAGTAGTCTAGTGCGCGTGGTGTCTAGGTGCGCAGCAGTGAACAGTGGAGGAGGAGGAGGAGGAGGAGGAGGAGGAGGAGGAGGAGGAGGAGGAGGAGGAGGAGGAGGAGAAGAGTGGGTGGGTGTGAACAAGGATGAACGACGACGACTGTTAACGTGATGGTATCACTTGTGGCCCGCCTGATCGCGCCTGAGAGCTGGGGCCGGGGGTGGCGCTGTCCAAAGGGAAGCTCTGGTTAGACGCAGGTGCGCACGTAGAGACAGAGCATCAGGCACATCCGCGCCTGAAACCGATGCGCCCTTCAGCTCTCGGCCTTACCCTTCTGCGCCCCCTACCGCGTGCTGCCCGGCTTCCTCCCCTTCATCTCACTATCCCTGAATCACTAGAGGACTGGCCAGCCCAGAAGCCTCCCTTCAACACGCGTATCCCACACAATGCACACCAACTTCACTCGCCGAATACAACTTCTAATCCATCCTAATGCGTCTAATCCACGTCCCCGAACTATTACCGGAATCAAATCGTGCGCCACCCACCCGCCATCAAAGACATCGCCGCCACCACCGCCTCCGCCTTCGTCACCAACGTCGCAGCAACAGTTTCTCATCTGATCCTCCTCTGTTCTCAACAAACTCTCGTTCTCTGTCTCAGGTAGGTCCCATCATATGGCCTTGGGAGACTCGGTCTGGACGACTACATCGTCACATCTCGATTCTTATCGTGAGCGAGGTCTCTGTGTCTCTGCGCAAGGGAAGGTGGGCGAGGCAGCCCGAATGACTGTCACGAACACTTTCCTCACGTGGGAGATCAGGCGAGCTTGACTGGGAACATCTCTCACTCTGATGGCATTGCACACGCAGCTTGGGAGATCGGGCAACAGTTGCCGGCAGCAGCGCGTCACCAGATCACCGGATCTCAGCGCTTGGACCCTCCGCCTGTTGTTCTCGGACTCCACTTGGACTCATACTCACACCCATAGATGCAGCAGCCACCAGCGACCCAGCCGTCCGGTACGTCCTCTTTAAGCAGAATCGCCGAGCTGACCCCAGTCGACGCCACGCATTCGCCGTTCGCGCGTGCTGAGTCGTCCGAGCACCTCACCTTCTCCGAGATGGCGCGCATCGCGGGACGCCCGCAGACGGTGGGTGGCAAACTGCACCCAGCTGACTCCAGTTCGAGGAGATGTACGCCGTGCCAGAATCCTTCCTCGAGATCGAGGTGCGGAACCCCCTCACCCA